>SPJY01001434.1:4921819-4934785 GCA_005191435.1 Raddia distichophylla
CTTAAACCTCTACTATCCATTCTCATGTCGTTTATTGCAATTAAATGCATAAGTCATAAATAAATTTTTAGGCTGGTCCGAGTGGTACCGCTGGTGGTTCGGTCTTCTATGGGGGTCCGCCACCGTATCGAGGTGGATACGGGACACCGGCTCCCTATATGACCTACGGCGCGCACACCGCTCCACCAGGTGACTACGTGGGCCCACCTCGCCCACAGGGTGACTTGCCGTATGTGACATCGACGGTAAGTTATTAACTCATATTAATTCATGTTGCAAACCGTTTATAAATCTTGCAAACCGTTTATATGTGCTATATATGCAGGGTTCCGGTTCAGCGGCTATCGGTGAACTTCACGGCACGGAGGGAGGAGACACATCAGCGAGCCAGGAGGGTCCCACCTGGGTTACGGACCTCTTCGCGAGTGCCCCGCCGATGTTTACCCAGCCGACCAATCCACCCCCGCCTAGCGAACCGCGGCCGAGCGATCCGGATCAATAGATTGCTAAGTATATTGCATTTAGTTTGAAACTCGAACTTGGATGTGATATGTGATGAATTTGGATGTGTTTTATATGTGCTGATGAATTTGGATGTGTTTTATATGTGTGGATGAATTTGGATGTGTGATATATGATGCGGATGAATTTGGATGTGTGATATATGTGTTTTTGATGAATTGTGGTCGCTTTTATGCGACGAGGGGGTTTATGTGTATATTGGGGTATTTGGGTTTGCAGGTGCGGCTGCGGCTGTTGCTGGGAGCAGCCGCAGCCGTAAAAATTTGTGTTTTTTCTGCTTTTGAAAATTATTATTTTTCCTGTTTTGTTGTCTCGATGGCCAGAGATGGGCCGTCGACACATCGGCTCGGACAACAGTGTCGACGGCCGTAAGGAGGCCGTCGATACATACGGGCTGATGGCAATGTCGACGGCCTCTAATTTGCCGTCGATACTGATCGACCGTGCACGTCACCAGACACCTGCCCACAGGTGGGACCCACTTTCTTAGTATGGACGGCTATTTTCGGCCGTCGATACTAGGTCGCTCGGACGGTAAACGCCGTCTTGGCTACATGTGTCGACTGCTATAGCGTTAGCCGTCGACACTACGTGTCTCGACGGTTAGGCCGTCGAGACTAGTACTCTCTCTCGACGACGTTGCCTCGACGGCTCTTTCTCGACGGCTGGCCGTCGACACTAATGTATCTCGACGGTTTTTATAATTTTCTCGACGGCTTAAATCGTCGAGACTGTTGCAGTCTCCTGTAGTGTCATACATCCCGCGCCCAAATCACTTTGCTTTTCCCGAAATAACAACACCGGCCCAACAGGTTGGTTAATTAATCGAGTTATGTTTATATATAATATAGGTAGTTTCGTTTGAGGAGTCACCTTATCCTAGGTGGAATGTGTTTGTATCATATGATAGTCACTTTATCAGATGATGACAACTATTATATGCTAAATGAGGTGGTAATGGACCTACCCATTTCATGATTCTTTATTAATTCTATGATTGGTCAATAATCCATTCTCGCATTCCTCAACAGGGGGTTAGATCCTGATAGTTAGTGAAACTAATGCCAGAGCGCAGCTAACTAGACGTGCACCCAACTAGATTGTTTTGATGCATAGTGTCTCGTTGATCATTGCACGTGGTAATTCAGTAAGTAAACTAAATCCTGATCAGACTGTCATGATTAATCTTGAACTAACTCACAGACTGTCATAATTAATCTTGAACTAACTTATGATCGTCTAAAGTGGGTTTATTCCTAATTAAGTTTATCTCTGATTTAATTAGAAGTTCTGATCGGGAACACCAAGCTATTCAGGCTGGTTTCGATCCCCTGGGCATGGTGCTATATAAGGTAGGGGTGTACGGTTTGACCACCGTAAGCTAATTACATTTAGCCTAATCAGTTCTTAATCCTCTACACCTTAATCTGATCTCGCGGGATTGCACCGGAACTTTTGGGAAGGCTATCGCCGTTCTTGTTGCCGTGCTGCTGTTCTAGGAGCCGAAGGGGAGCAGCACTGCACTACTACCGTCTACCTGCATGCGTCCTCTACGGTTCTCTGCAGTCTGCATCGTCACCCAGGCTTTTCTAGCCTAACAACCGAGCTAGCTTTGAAAATGGCATCGGCAAATTAACAACACCCTCAACGTCGATTACCTTCTTAATTCCACATCATGTCTCTGCGTTTTTATGTATCTAGATTAAACTAGCTGAGTAAGATGTTCTAACACAGATGTATATATGCACGAGATCATATATTGCTTTGCTGAACGTTAGTACATAACTAAACTTCCGTGCACGATAACCGAGGCACGGTTAGTCCTATGTTTAAGACCAAGGGCGCGAGGCGACGCCGGCATATTAAAATCATGGCAATGTTGTGGTCAAAGAACAGCGCTGCGACGTTGTAGGCACGATGTGCGGGTCAAACAAGAAATGGCGTGCAATATGCATTTCCTTTCAAGCGACGCCCTTACACTGTCACCGCATGATAATTAACCTAATCATGCATCGATCTACAATTTAATGCATAATTATCGATAGCTACTTCCTCAGATTCTTTTTTTTAAAAAAAAATACTTGCGATTAAAAGGAGCAGTACTGTAGTTCAAGGAATCACGGTATGTATGTATGTGTGTGTGTGGGTGTGTGTACGGTCCTGCTATACACCGGGCTGTAACTATACCACCGAAAATAACTATAAAATACACCATACGTAACTATAATTCATAGTTACGTATGGTGTATTTTATAGTTATTTTCGGCGGTGTATCTACACCCCGGTGTAGTATAGAGAATTAATATGTATATCTATATATATTAAAAACCGTATTGGAGTGCACTAGAGAGACGAACGGTGGCTAAATGGCAACAGTCAAATGTGTCCGTGAGACTGAGCGAAAATAAGGAACGCGGGGTGCTTTTAATAAATTAAAGAAAAAATTGGGTTTTTATCCCGTGTGGTTGATGTGCAATTGTGAAAATATTCTTCTATACAACATAATTATGAATATGCCCTATATATAGTTGATGGGTTTATTTATTGCTCCATGGATTAATTGCTCCATCGAGCCGACGAGGAACCCTAGCCCCGACTCCCCGCACCCAATAGGCCAGTCCAATGGTTTGAGACCACGGTTTCTTGTTAGGAAGGCCAGTTACGGGGCTAGTGAACCGAACTGAACCAGCCCATTTTACCTACTACCCCAAACCGAACCAGCCTATTAGTGAGCTTAGTCCATTTTCCACCAAACCAAATGAGACCAAATGAAAAACCAAACTGTTGAATCCAGCTCTAGCCCAAACTATTAGAAGGTTTAACTTCAATGTCGTCAACTCAGTGATTCTGAGATACTCATCAATGGAATCAGCGACCGACCTGTATGCAATCATATGGAGTGCGGCAGCCACCTTTACTGGGAGATGCAGTGCAAGCTTCACAGCGTGGTGTTAGGTTGAACCTAACGACAATTAGGGTTAACCAAGTGCATGAACACGAACAGTAATGCGGAACATAGATCAGTAAATCACTGTTGAGGGTGTTGCTTGGTGCTGCCATCTTGTTAGGTCGGTGTAGATCGATGATGACGCAGGGAGACGTACAGAAGTAGCGCATACGTTACAACAATTCCTTGCTCCTTGATCCAACTCCTGCCGGCTCCTGGATGGCGTAGACAGCGGTAGATGGCCTTCCCAGAAGCTCCGGCACGATCCCACGAGATCGAGTTGGGGTTTTGGGGGAGGTTAGGGCTAACGACGCGATTAGATCGTAATTAGGTCAGGTGGTATCTCAATGTCACGCCCCTGCCTCCCTATAAATAGTGTGTGCCGTGCCCTATGGGGCCGAAACCTATTATGAATAGAATTGGTATCCCCGATCAGGACTCATTTAGACATAAGCTCAATACGGGCTAAAAGCCCGTTTCCTTAATGATCGTACAGACTAGGGTTATTCTGAGATTAATCCCAACATTCTCCCACTTAATCGAAAGACTATCATTCATAAGCCCTCTCTCGATAAAACAGTATACATGGGGGATTTAATGTTTTGGGGGGAAATTTGGTTATTTGTCACTCTCAACAAGTGGCATTGCTAAAATGCCACTCGACCCCACTGCCATTGACACAGATGGTTCCACATATCATTGAGAGATGAGTGACATTTTAACGAAGCCATTCGAAACAAAATTTTCTGATACTCATATGACCAAAATTTCTCTCCCGGAGATGCTCATATAAATGGCTAGTGTGCTCCGTGCATACCAGGTAGGGCAGTGTTGGTAGGTCGAGTGCTCCAGTACTGGTCTCCTTGTGCAAGATTAGGGTTGTCTTTTTTCTTTCTTGGCTAGCCAATAGCTACCTATTGGGAAAATATTGATCTATTGTTGTGTAGCCCAAATTACAAGTCATCACCTTCTAATACTTTTCATGGTTTTTTGCTTCAACCTTTGTTAGAACCCACTGTCATCCGATCCATCTGATGGCGCACAGCGACCTGGCTCCCACAGAGACCAACACCTTGTCTCGGGCCCAGGTCCCCACATCTATTGGCACAACTAGAAGCACAACAAAGGTCCTGGCCCAACTCAGCCCAAAAGACTAGCCTGGTGGGAGAGGGGTGCCTCTACCTTTTAAGTTTTACTCCCCATCACTAATATCCGATGTGGGACAAAACCCAACAATCTCCCCCATCACACATCGGACCATCTGTCGTACACTGTGAGATCTTCTGGAGACATTCCGGGTTACCAACCATGGCTCTGATACCACTCGGTAGGATTTACGCCAATGTAAGATTATGAACGACACCAACCGACACGATGTTTTTTCCTACATCTGCGGGGTTCTAATTATGGTCACTCCTCCCTAATCCATAATACCGCAGCACACCGACGGACCTGGTCACGACCACATGCCGGCCGCTGACCCCCTCCTGCCTATGCTACTATTATGAAGTCGTTGACTTGATTACACTAGGGTTGCTCCCTTTATATAATGGAGGCCTGGCTAGAGAGTTCGACTCCAACTCTAAACCCAACTCTGCCTATTACAACACAGATTCCATGTAACCTATTTGTACACATATTCGACACAAAACCTAACAATCTCCACCTTGGAGAATACAACCTTCTCTACCTTAAAGTCGTTCCAGCATCATGCGCGAACCCTTGTACCCGAACTTTGGTTGCCCTCAAGCAGGCTTCCTAGCCCGCCACCGTGCACCACGTCGTTCGTGCACGGTAAAACATGCCACACCCTGGCCATCCGCATCCACGACACAGCTTTGCCTCTAGTGTTGTGATGCAGCGCCTCGTATGCAACATCCGGTCGTATCACTGCTTCCGCTGTTCCAATCTATCCGACATCCTTCCGCGTCTGTCGGTCTGATCGCGAACGCCGAGGTCGTCGCCTGCCGACCTCGTTGGCTACTTTGTCGCCCTGATTGGCACATCTGGTCAACCCCTACCAACAGTAGCCCATTGAACAGTTCAAGCCTCCTACCCGAAGTGTCTGACATCATCGATTGAATCATCGACCGCCGCCAAGCTCCACCTTGCGCCGATGAGGCGTTTTCTGCGGCGCCCATGTATGCATGAATGTTGCGCCGATGAGGCGTCTTCCGTATGGCCAACCTCGCCAACCAAGATCTGATTTGCCATCTCATGTTGGAGCCCGCTGCAATCATGCCATCTCATGGCCCGCCAACAATCCGGCTCCTCCCAAGACCAGCACCTGGTCTCGGGTTAGGTCCCCACATCTATTGGCTTAACTGGAAGCACAACCCTGGTTCTAGTCCAACTCAGCCCAAAAGACTAGCCTGGTGGAAGAGGGGTGCCTACACCTTTTAACTTGTGCTTCCCCATCGCCAATATCCGATGTGGGACTAAACCCAACAACCCATATCTACTAATTGATTATAATCATGATGCGTAGTTAAGGTTGACATAATTAAAATTATTCTCATGTCATTTTCATGTAGTCAACTTAGAGCGTCGCCAACAGGATACTATATTTCGTTCTGTATATATCCCTTCTCTAAATCAATATTCATTCCCTATATTTTCATCCTCTCTAGCAGAGTCTCTATCCGCAAAAAGACAGTCTCTATAGTTAGAGACTAAGATAGAGACCTTGTTGAAACATTATAGACACTGAGGTTGTCCGCAATAGTGTTTTAGGGACCCATTTAGGGAACCTGCTAGCCATGCTTTGCTAGTAGAAAGATAACGGTTAGTCACACACACACTCCGTATCATAAAAACTTGATAATTGTACTTTAAACTGCAAATTTGACCACTAATTACTATTGTAAATTATTTATAAAATCCATTAAATTATGATATTACAAAAGACTATTTTCAAGACGAATATATATGTATAAAATATGTGTGTATGCATGGTTTTCGAATGTTGAATCTAAATAGCTCAGAAATTCATAGATAAATTTTTAAAGCTTTGACTTATGCGCATCTCAAACGTCAAGTTTCTGTGATACGGAGGAAGTAGTACTAAGACATCTTTTCCTTTGCAAGGGGCTAACATTTATTTTGTTTAGACAGAAGTTAATTATTAATTATAAATATATTGATCTACTGGTACATATTATTCTCTTCTAAATGTCAGTAACTTTGTAGTTTAATTTCAATTATGAATCATTTTAATCTAAATATATCCACACAATTAATTAGGCCAATGTTATAACAGTCGCGGTGTAAACAAAGCAAGTATGTGTTACGCCAGTACTGATGCACCCCCTTGTTTATTCTAATGATGAAGGACATTGGAAATGTCAGTGTAGTCAAGTTTATACTTTAGTGCCAGCATGCATATAGAGTTGAATGCATGCTAGTACGCTGTTGTTGTGTTATAAAACTTTGTGGTCAGGGGGCAAGATAAACTATTTTCTTCTAGATGGGATCTTGATGTGCACAAGCATGCCAATAAGCCATCTCCAGCTAATACCAAGAAAAAATATGCCAAAAACAAGCCACCTGTAGACCACCTTATATAAGTGATCCCTTCTATGCTAGCTGGACCAGCTTCAACCCTACAAATGCTCCTAATGTTGGGCAGAGTATTTAGGGTCATGTTCCTGTGAAAGTTACAAACAATTATGGAGTAGTGTGTGTGTGTGTGTTACGAGCTGCACATATATATGTCCAACTATGAAGGAATTAATTAACCGAAAACTAATCATTCTTACAGCCTCTGTAAAGTTTTAGCTTGAAATTCTCGTTTAGAAAATCATATGCGCACAACATAAATATTTTAATCACCTTCCAAATAAATTAATTGAGGAATTAAATCACCTAGCTACATGTTTTGTATATATACTATCTAAATATACATGTGTTACAACTAAATTCATAACAAATGAGACGTAGAAGAAGCGACGATGTCAAGGGCAAAGATACTTATGCCAATAATAGAGGATGGTAGACCCATATGGAAGGGAGAAGGTGACACTCATGTGGGAGAGGAGGTGGTGGTGGATGGCCGAGAATTGCATGGGATTTTATGGTGGGTAATTTTAGTGGAAATAGATGGAGGTTTATAGGATATATGATATATGGTGGGTAATTTTAGTAAAGTCCCACATGACCACCACTAGACATTTTTAAGTACATTAGAGATACATAATTATTGACCATATAACATGGCACATTGCATGCATATGTCTCTGCGTCTATGTGTGTGAATAGATCAAACACCAACAATGTTTAGATTAGTTCCAAGAAAATATGTTGTGCATCGATATCCGCTCCAAATTATGCAATGCAAGTTTATCATTAACAACTTAATTAATTAACGTGCACCCATTTTCTCTCCCCATCAAACTTTTTTTCGACAAGGACGAACCCCTTCGCACCCACCCCCCAATAAAAAAAATCTATAGAAGTCCACCGGCCACCACAACCTAGCACGTCGTAACAAGACCAGCAGCAAATCATGGCTTCCTAAACCTGACTATAGATACCTAAATTGGATCATCAGTAACACTCACAGCCTAGAAATCCATCAGTTTATTAATTTGGTTTTTCAAAAAAAGGGAAACCCACAAGTTTCTCACTAAATTAGCATACTATCATGGCCATAGGTTGGCGCCTCGCTCCGTTGGAGCTGGAAGCATCAACATACATGCCCTCATTCTTTTGAAACCTTGATGTTTCCGGCCTCCACAGAAACAAACAAACAAACAAACATACATACATACATACATACATACATACATACATACATACATACATACCACTACAGGAAACGAATGCAGTCTTGAGAGCCAAAACTGGTATCGACGGCCAGCTGAAAACCATCGACAAGAAGCCCTGCTGTCTCGACGGCCCCAAGAAAACCGTCGAGAGTAAGAACCGTGCAGGTTTACTCTCGACGGTCACAACACGAATCGTCAAGTATAATACGACGTCTGTCAGGGTAGCTGGCGTTATTTGTCACGACGGCCGACCGTTATGTCATCGAGAGAGTCCCAATTTAAGTATATAATTTTCTTCCTATAAATTAGAGTTTAATTGATATTTATTTTTTTACAAGTAGAAAAATGAATTAAATGAATTTTTTTTACATCAGTATTGAAGTTTTGATTGTTATTTGAAATTGAAATTTTTGAATTGAAATATTTTGTGTAGTAAGTAACGAAACATACGATACCGTACGATAACTTATAACTTATCCAGAAAACACCCCATTTAGTAGTGTTCGTCGCGTTAGATGCTCTGAAAATTTTATATTTTCGCTGATGGTACTATTTAATACATAAAAGTCAACGCATTGTATATGAACAACAACAAAAAAAATTTTGTATTTTTAAAAATCAAATTATGTTGGTTGATCGTCGAGTGCTACAAAGGGTAAAACCCTCGAGATAGGAAAGTGTCTCGACGACTTTCGACAAATCCGTCAGGACTGATGTATTCTCTTGAGTGTAGTCAAACGAAATCGACTAGTGTATATTGTTTCAACGCAAAGGAATAAATAACAGTTGAGAGAAAACGGAACCTCTCTCGACGGCCGTGTGTTAGCCGTCGAAAGAAGTTACCCTCCGTAGGAGCCAGACGTCACCATTTGTCTCGACGGTTGACCTAGAACCGTCGAGGAAGACTGTTGTCTCAACGGCTTTGTGACCGTCGAGAGAGTCTCTGTTGTCTCGACGGCTTTGGGTTGGCCGTCGATACAGCTACTATTTTAATCGTGTTTTTCTTGGGACTTAGGCACATTTGTGCCTAAGCCCCACGCAGCCCCCACGCGCCGAGCCAGAGCCGCCACATCGTCGCCCCCTTGCCTGCGCCGCCGCCGCCGCGCCCGCGCCACCGCTGCGTCTCCCGCATTACCGCCGCGTCGCCCGCGTTGCCCCGTCCTCGCATGCGCCGGCCGCCGCCGCCTGCCTCAATCCCCTCCACGCAGCAACCCCCTGCGCCGCTGCCGACCCCTCGCTCCCCCCTCCACACTGCACAACCTTCTCCTCCCCTCTGCCGCCTCCGCCTCCCCCTCTCCCGTCCCCTCCCTACTTTTCATATCCGATGCTGTCCCCATCGTTGTCCGTCGACGTACGAGGTAATCGAATCCAATTTTTTTCGTTCTTGTTGTGTAGTGTCGACGATCATGCATCATTAGTCGACACTAATATAGGTTTAGTATATAAATTAGGCAAATAATAAATAAATAAAAAAATTAGGCAAATAATAAATAAATAAATAAAATAAATGTATTGTAAATAATTGATTATTTACTTCTTAGTAATTAGTAATTACTTTTTAAATTAATGGTTAGGTAATATATTAGGCTTAATAATATCGTGTCCGCATTAGTCTTTTTCAATTGTGACCTAGCCGTACGCCCGTACGTCACCCATTCGGAAATGGCACAACTCGTACGGAACACGAACGGTGATGCGTTGTGTTTTCATACGAGATGTGATAATCATTTCCGAATTGTCCAGTGGACTGCCATCTATAGGCGTTCCAGTGGACAACCCACGAATGACCAATCGAGCAAAATTCATTGCGGCACTGGTGGGTTTGAGATGAGATTTTCGACGACATAATCCTATGAGGTTCTCCTGTGCATAACATAAGTGCTCAGTGATTTTAATAACCTTCATGTACCATCGCTGCATTGGGAGAATCCTTAGGGTTATGCTGCCGAAATCTCGTCTCGAACCCACCAGTGTCACAATGAATTTTGCTCAATCGGTCATTCGTGGGTGGGTTTAGAAGCCTTCCTAAACCTGTCATGAAACCCTCACGTGAAATGACGCATGCCAACCATAGATGGAAGAACAGAGAAGTTGGATGTACAATGGACTGCAACCCAACGGAGAACACACAGATGAATGTTACGAAAAGAATGATGAATCCGTGACTCATTCTTTCCAGCATGTGTCAGACCTTAACATTAAGGTGACATGCCCTTGTGCCGAGTGTGGGAATTGTCGGAAGAGAAACTATGACCAGATGAAGCTCGACCTATGTAAACATGGTTACAAAGCCGCGTACCATCAGAAGGTATATCATGGGGAGAGTCGTCGTGCAGCATGTGCACCACCCCTGTCCCTACCCGATGAAGGTTTTGATGAAATCGGTCGGGTGAATGATTTGATGGAAGACTTTGGTCATAATTTTGAGGACGAGGAGGCACCCACGTCCGTGTCTGATTCATGGAGCTTCTTGAGTCTGCCAAACATCCGTTGCATAATATAACCATAGTAGCCCTGCTGTCTGTTGTCGCCCGTATGATGGCTATTAAATGCAAGTATAATTTCTCGATTAATTGTTTTGACGAACTCATATCGTTGTGGTCATTTTCTTCCTCAAGATCATAAGATGCCAACTATTTGTTATGAGTGTAAGAAACTTATAGGTGGATTAGGAATGCTATATGAGAAAATACACTACTGTCCCAATCATTATATGTTGTATTATAAGGATGATGCGGATAACCGTGCTTGCGATAAATGTGGAGAGTCAAGATATGTGGAGATAGACGACGCCGAACGAAATAAGAGACAAGACAAATGTGGCGAGAAAAGTGCTTTGTTACTTCCCACTGACAAAACGTGTCTAACGATGTTTCTTAACTGAAGAGTCGGCGCAGCAGATGAGTTGGCACAAAGAGGGTAAAAGGACAAATGGTGATGTCATGGTTCATCGATCGGATGGGGAGGCGTGGAAACATTTTGATCAGAGACATCCTGGTTTTGCATTGGAACCACGACATGTACGTCTTGCAATCACGGCCGATGGGTTCACGCCGTTCAATATGAATGTCGCGTCGTATTCTTACTGGCCAGTTTTCACCATACCTCTGCAACTTCCACCATCGATTCTACTTAAAGAAGAGTTTATGTTTCTATGCCTTAACGTACCTGGTTCAAAAAAATCTAGAAAAAATTTAGACTTTTTCATGAGGCCCTTGATTGAAAAAGTTGAAGAGCTATGGGAAAGTGGGGCAATTACATATGATAGGAAAACAAATTCAAATTTCCGCATAAGGGGCGCATATTTGTGTTCTATTCATGACTTCCACGCATACGGAATATTTTCAAGATGAAGCACGCATGGGAGACTAAGCTGTCCTGCATGTATGCATGAGTCAAATGCGTTTCAGTTGCCACACGGGGGAAAGACAAGTTTCTTTGATTGTCACCGTATTTTTCTCAAACCAAGTCATCCGTTTAGGAAACAAAAAAATGCATTCCGAAAAAAACAACATTGAGAAAAGACAAAAGCGTGGTCGTTTAACCGTTGCTGCTATAAAGGAGTGGCAGACCAGATTGGCTGAGGGAAGGAATGGTGTGTACGAGGGTTATGGGGAGTCACACCATTGGAAGCATAAGTGCACTTTGTACTATCTTCCATATACTGATGATTTGCTTTTGGGCCATAATTTTGATATCATGCACCAAGAGATGAATGTGGCCCATGCAATTTTTGGGACTAAATTTGACATATCTGATGAGAGCAAAGATAATGTAAAAGCACGTCTCGATTGTAGTTAAATATGCAATCGACCATCTATGAACATGATAGAGGGTAGGGCCAAGAAGCCGAAGGCACCGTACTGTTTAACAGTCGCACAAAGGAGTGAATGTATGCGTCGAGTACAGGTCGGGGCGTCAATGTTGTTCAAGGAAAGATAAATGGAATGAAAAGCCATGACTATCATATCTTCGTAAGAGATTTCATGCCCGTTGTGTTTTGTGGCTACATACATGAAGAAGTCTAGATAGCTTTTGCAGAATTGAGTTTATTCTATAGGAAATTATGTGTTAAAGAAATACAAAAAAAAGAAATAGCTAAACTTGAAGATGATATAGTTATATTTGTGTGCAAGCTTGAAAAAAATTTATGTGCCTGGGTTTTTCAATCTAATGGAGCATCTACTGGTGCATTTACCGTATGAAGCTAAATTGGGAGGACCCGTCCAGTATAGATGGATGTATCCCGTGGAGCGTCGACTAAAAGGGGTTTGGTCCAACGTTTAAACAAGGCTCGCGTGGAGGGTTCGATAGCAGAAAAATACTACATGCGAGAGATCACCAACTTTTGCAACAAATATTTAGTAAGAGAGCACAATGATAACATACAAGTACCAAGGTATAACACAGTATGCACTAACGCCCAATCTGACCTCACTACAAGAAGAAACCCCCTATAGCAACGTATACATGCATTGCTGAAAGCTCAAATATGCATTGCTATGATCTACACCAACGCATTTAATCTGCGTTGCTGTAGAGGCCGTAGCAAAGGTCTATTACTACGTATAGAGATCCGTTGGTAACAGTAGTAGAAAACGTTGTTGGCTAACTACGCTTATTAATGCGTTGGTAATTTGAAAAACACGGATAACGCATAAGCTAACCACGATTATGCATGCGTTGCTAGTTATAATCAATTGTATGATTTTAATTATTTAGTAACTGTAG
>SPJY01001434.1:4936065-4952474 GCA_005191435.1 Raddia distichophylla
AATTTAAATATATAATTTTCTTCCTATAAATTAGAGTTTAATTGATATTTATTTTTTTACAAGTAGAAAAATGAATGAAATGAATTTGTTCTTTTACATCAGTATTGAAGTATTGATTGTTATTTGAAATTGAATTTTTTGAATTAGAGTATTTTGTGTAGTAAGTAACCATAAATACGATATTGTACGATAACCTATAACTTATCCAAAAAATACCCTATTTTTATATTTTCGCTGATGATATTATTTGATACATTAAAGTCAACGCATTGTATATGAACAACAACAAGTTTTTTTGTATTTTTAAAAATCAAATTGTGTTGGATTGACCGTCGAGTGCTACGAAGGGTAAAACCCTCGAGGCAGGAAAGTGTCTCGACGGCTTCCTGTAAAACCGTTGAGACTAATGTATTCTCTCGAGTGTAGTCAAACGAAACCGTCTAGTGTATATTGTCTCGACGGCTAAGGAATACATAACACTCGATAGAAAACGTCACCTGTCTCGACGGCTAAGAAATAAATAGCAGTCGAGAGAAAACGGCACCTGTCTCGACGATCTTATGTTAGCCGTCGAGTGATGTGCCCCTCTGCAAGTCCCAGCCGTCACAATCGGTATCGACGGTTGACCTAGAACCATCGAGAGAGATTAGGCTGACTCGACGGCATTGAGTTAGTCGTCGAGACAGATGCTATTTTAACCTTTTTCCTTGGGGCTTAGGCAATATGCCTAAGCATTGCAAACCCCCCCCACGCCGATAGCCGCCGCCACCGCTTTGCCCGCACTGCCACCATTACCGCCGCGTCGCCCCGCCCTCGCGTGCGCCGGCCGCCGCCGCCTGCCTCAATCCCCTCCACGCAGCAACCCCCCGCGCCGCTGCCGACCCCTCGCTCCCCCTCCACACTGCACAACCTCCGCCTCCCCTCTGCCGTGTCCGCCTTCGCCTCTCCCCCTCCCGTCCCCTCCCTACTTTTCATATCCGACGCCGTCCCCATCATTGACCATCGACGTACGAGGTAATCGAATCCAATTTTTTTCGTACTTGTTGTGTAGTGTCGACGACCATGCATCATTAGTCGACACTAATATAGGTTTAGTAAATAAATTAGGCAAATAATAAATAAATAAAATAAATGTATTGTAAATAATTGATTATTTACTGAGTAATTAGTAATTTTTTTAGATTGATGGTTAGGTAATATAATAGGCTTAATAATATCATGTCCGCATTTGTCTTTTTCAATTGTGACCTAGCCGTACGTCACCCATTCGAAAATTGCACAACTCGTACGGAACACGAACGGTGATGCGTTGTGTTTTCATACGAGATGTGATAATCGTTTCCGAATTGTCCAGTGGACTGCCATCTATGGGCGTTCTAGTGGATAGCCCACGAATGACTGATCGAGCAAAATTCATTGCGGCACTGGTGGGTTCGAGACGAGATTTTCGACAACATAACCCTAAGGGTTCTCCTGTGCATAACATACATGAAGGTTATTAAAATCACCGAGCACTTATGTTATGCATAGGAGAACCTCTTAGGATTTTGTTGTCGAAAATCTCGTCTCGAACCCACCAGTGCCGCAATGAATTTTGCTCGATCAGTCATTCTTGGGTGGGTTTAGAAGCCTTCCTAAACCTATCATGAAACCCTCACGTGAAATGACGCATGCAAACCATAGATGGAAGAACAGAGAAGTTGGATGTACGATGGATGGCAACCCAACGGAGAACACACAGATGAATGTTACGAAAAGAACGATGAATCCGTGACTCATTCTTTCCAGCATGCGTCAGACCTTAACATTAAGGTGACATGCCCTTGTGCTGAGTGTGGGAATTGTCGGAAGAGAACTTGTGACCAGATAGAGTTCGACCTATGTAAACATGGTTACAAAGCCGCGTACCATCGGAAGGTATATCATGGGGAGAGTCGTCGTGCAGCGTGTGCACCACCCCTATCCGTACCCGATGAAGGTTTTGATGAAATCGATCGGGTGAATGATTTGATGTAAGACTTTGGTCATAATTTTGAGGACGAGAAGGCACCCACGTCCGTGTCCGATTTCATGGAGCTTCTTGAGTCTGCCAAACAACCGTTGCACGATGGAACCACAATAGCCCTGCTGTCTGTTGTGGTCCGTATGATAGCTATTAAATGCAAGTATAATTTCTCGATTAATTGTTTTGACGAACTCATATCGTTGTGGTACGATTTTCTTCCTCAAGATCATAAGATGCCACCTACTTGTTATGAGTGTAAGAAACTTATAGGTGGATTAGGAATGCTATATGAGAAAATACACTACTGTCCCTATCATTATATGTTATATTATAAGGATGATGCGGATAAGCATGCTTGCGATAAATGTGGAGAGTCAATATATGTAGAGATAGACGATGCCGAACGAAATAAGAGACAAGACAAATGTGGCGAGAAAAGTGCTTCGTTACTTCCCACTGACAAAACGTCTCTAACGATGTTTCTTAACTGAAGAGATGGCGCAGCAGATGAGGTGGCACAAAGAGGGTAAAAGGACAAATGGTGATGTCATGGTTCATCCATCGGATGGGGAAGCGTGGAAACATTTTGATCAGAGACATCCTGGTTTTGCATTGGAACCACAAAATGTACGTCTTACAATCGCGGCCGACGGGTTCACGCCGTTCAATATGAATGCCGCGTCGTATTCTTGCTGGCCAGTTTTCACCATGCCTCTAAACCTTCCACCATCGATTCTACTTAAAGAAGAGTTTATGTTTTTATGCCTTATCGTACCTGGTCTCAAAAATCCTAGAAAAAATCTAGACTTTTTCATGAGGCCCTTGGTTGAAGAAGTTGAAGAGTTATGGGAAAGTGGGGCAATTACATACGATAGGAAAACAAATTCAAATTTCCGCATGAGGGACGCATATTTATGTTCTATTCATGACTTCCCCACATACGGAATGTTTTCAAGATGGAGCACGCATGGGAGACAAAGCTTTCCTGCATGTATGGATGAGTCAAATGCGTCTCAGTTGTCACACGGGGGAAAGACAAGTTTCTTTGATTGTCACCGTGTTTTTCGCAAACCAAGTTATCCGTTTAGGAAACAAAAAAATGCATTCCGAAAAAAACAACATAGAGAATACAAAAGCGTGGTCGTTTAACCGTTGCTGCTATAAAGGCGTGGCAGGCCAGATTGGTTGAAGGAAGGAATGGTGTGTACGAGGGTTATGGGGAGTCACACCATTGGAAGCATGAGTGTAGTTTGTACTATCTTTCATATACCGATGATTTGCTTTTGCGCCATAATTTTGATGTCATGCACCAAGAGATGAATGTCGCCCAGGCAATTTTTGGGACTAACTTTGACATATCTGATGAGGGTAAAGATAATGTAAAAGCACTTCTCGATTGTAGTGAAATATGCAATCGACCATCTATGAACCTGATAGAGGGTAGGGCCAAGAAGCTGAAGGCACCGTACTATTTAACAGTCGCACAAAGGAGACAATGTATGGAGTGGTTCGAAAAGAAACTTAAATTCCCCAATGGGTATGCGTCGAGTATAGGCCGTGGCTTTAATGTTGTTCAAGGAAAGATAAATGGAATGAAAAGTCATGACTGTCATATCTTCATAAGAGATCTTATGCCCGTTGTGTTTTGTGGCTACATACATGAAGAAGTCTAAATAGCTCTTGTAGAATTGAGTTTTTTCTATAGGAAATTATGTGCTAAAGAAATATAAAAGAATGAAATGGCTAAACTTAAAGATGATATAGTTATACTTGTGTGCAAGCTTGAAAAAAATTTATGTGTCTGGGTTTTCAATCCAATGGAGCATCTACTGATGCATTTACCGTATGAAGCTAAATTGGGAGGACCCGTCTAGTATAGGTGGATGTATCCCGTGGAGCGTCGATTAAAAGGGGTTTGGTCCAACGTGAAAAACAAGGCTCGCGTGGAGGGTTCGATAGCAGAATCGTACTACATGCAGGAGATCACCAACTTTTGCAACAAATATTTGGCGAGAGAGCACAATGTTAACTTACAAGTACCAAGGTACAACACAATATGCACTAACGCCCAATTTGATCTAAAGTTGTTCCTTGAAAAGCGTAATCTTCTAGGGAGAAGTACAAGGCGAGAGTTAGCCCAAGAAAAAAGGCTGGTGGCACTCTAATATGTATTCGATAACATGGAGTAAACGGTAGACATGCAAAACAATTCTTCCGAACTGAATGGACTGGCAGTAATGACCCCAATCCGGATGAGAGAACGAAACTAATGAAGGAGGGTGTTAGAGAAGGACGCCCAAACTTTTTAGTTTGGTTCTAGAAACATGTAATTATTCTTAGTATCATGTAATTTTTTAATCTAATTTTCTTACATTTTGTAACATCCGTTATCTTTTCTAACGCAGTGCACCATCCGTGCGAGCGTACACAATGATCTTCGTATCATGTCGCGTGGACCAAGACAAGTGTAAAGGTGCATGGAACCTACGATGTTAATGGGTTTCGATTTCGGTCTGTGTCTCACAAACGGTCAAAACCTAATTTGAAGACGACAAATAGTTGTGTATTGTACTACGGGGACGATGGCATGGAGTATTATGGCATCATCGAGGAGATAATTGAACTAGTCTTCGTGGGAAGTAAAGAACTATCAATTGTTTTATTTTGTTGCGATTGGTTCTATTCTATCAAGGGGGTTAGATGTCGACCTCAATTAGGAATGGTGGAAGTAAAACACACCTAGAGGGTAAAAGGGTATGATCCGTTTATCCTTCCTAACCAAGCAGAACAAGTGTATTACCTACCTTATTTATGCAGTAAAGTAATAGAAGGTAGTACTAAACGTGATGAGAAAGACTTAAAGTCTTGGTGGGTTGTATACAAAGTTTGAAGGCCTGGAAGATTGACTACCCCGACATCCGATGACTATCATCATCCAATACAAGAACAATGTTCGAACGGTAATTTCGTGATTGATATTGGCCATGGACTAGAAAATCTAACAGGCACAATTGATGATGATGTCGATGAAGAAGTTAACCCACCCAACCAAACGGCCGACATCGAGGAATCTGTGAATGATACTCTCGATGTCGATGACACGTACTTCTAACTTAATTTTATTAATTATGCATATTTTTATTTACCTATTAATTTATTTACTTATTAAAATTAATATTGCTCACTAACATTACTTGAAATACACAGGATGGCACGACGACAGTTCAGGAGGAGCGCCTCTGAGGAGGAGGAGGGCGACGACCGTGAGGGCACACCGGGTTTTGTCCGCGCGGGCGAACACTACTCCGATGAGGAGCTGGCACTCACGGAGTTTGGGGCCGGCGAGGCGGACACCCCGGGCTCTAGCTAGGCAGGGGCTACTCAGGCATCAAAAAAGAAGTGGGGGCCCAACAAGATGCTCAAGGCGCCAAGAAATCCAACGGATCAGATTGTGATCGAGATTGACGGGGATAGGTAAGTCATAATAACACATGAACTATCTTATTATTAACGCAACATATTAACTCTGTTATTTCTATTCTTTGTAGCAACGTGTATTGTGTCAATCCTAGAAAGTAACACACTCAACCATGTCACGCGCTTGGGAAACTGATCAGACAGTACAACCTTGGGATGGTTGGAGAGGAGGGGAAATCCCATCCGGCTTACTCCTGGGATGATTACAAGGTTGCCGAGCACGGTGACCGCACCGCCACCGAGGAGATTAAGCGAGAGTTTTGGGTGAGCTTGAACACATCTTTTTTTGGCAATTGTCGAAAGGGTATTTGCTGACATTACTAGCACACTTTTTTCTAGCTTAGGTACCGTCCTCGTGCAGGGTTGGAGGAGAGAGGAGACGGATTTTGACCCGGTGATAGATAGAAGTGCCAAGTAGAAGGTACATGATCTGATGTCCAGGGCACGAATCTCGGCGATCGAGGACTTCTACAGGTAATCACTTAATAAATTTCTATTCTTTTGTATATTTCTAACGCATCCTAAATTTCAATTTTGCCAGGAGAGAGCAAGGTGAAAGGGTCGGAAGCTCTTTTGCTCAGACGAAGTACCTCACAGCTCCGCAATATCTCACCGTTCGGTCAGATTGGGCCTCGAACGTCCCGGATGCCTGGGAGGCCCTGGCCAACCATTGGGCCAGCCAGGAGTTCCGTGACAGGTCTTAGATGGCCAAGAAGAACCGTGCTGCTAAACGGAGCAGGACTACCGTCGGGAAGATGTCCTTGGCCCCGTTTAGGAAGAAAATGGTAATTTTCTTTATTCCCTATTTGCAGCTTTGTTTTGGCACTAAAAACCATATTTTCTTTACTTGTATGCTGCAGGCCATCACCACCGGGCAGCTGCCTCCTTGGCTGCAAGTGTTACGTAGCGGCCACTCCTCACAAATTAAGGATGGTTCCATGGGGCCCGTGGACCCCGTTGCTACGTAGCGAGAGGTACGTAAAATGTTGATACCGAGTTTTGACGCAATTTACTATTTAACCATTCATGCCCAATGTACACTTCGATGTAGGCACGCTACAAGGAGTCTTACACCGAGAAGCACGGGCAAGAGAAGAACCCGGAGGATGAGCAGCTTGACCCCGTGCTCATCCACCAAACTATGAATGGGAAGGCTCACGGGAGGCTAGCGATCGACCAGGACCACCTAAGGTCGGCTTTGGTTATATCTACAAGTCAACTCGGTTAAAATTTCATAACTAGTGACAACACTTTGTTACAGGTCCAAGGATTACATGCTCACTGTGCGGGCTAGCCACACACAGACTGAGAGCCGACGCGTATTCGAGTCCAGACTCTAGAGGGAGAGGGAGCAGGAGAGGGAAGAGAACAGGTAGATGCTGCACGCGATGCAAAAGAGCCTGAGGACGACGGAGGAGGCGCGAAAGAGGCAAGAGGAGGAGATGGCTTGACAGTGAGCGGAGTTCGAGGCAAGGTTCGCCTATTTGGAGAGCCTCTCTCAACTAGCTGGGGTATGTACTTAAACTCTAAATATTCTTTCATATACATCTTACCATTTAATTAACACGTCACATGTCAAATTTGTTTTACATTGGCCCGAAGCGGGACTAGTGGCAGTCCGAGGTTCTATGGGGGTCCACCACCGTATCATAGTGGATTCGGGGCCCCACCTCCCTACAAGAGCTACTACGGGGGCCGCCGCACCAGCCTGCTACATAGGGTCACTATGGTGCACCTCCTCCTCACCAAGCTCTCTACAGCGGCCCACCTCCCCCAGCAGGTGACTACGTGGGCCCACCTCACCCACATGGTGGTTTTGCGTACGTTACTAAGGCGATAAGGCATTCGACCTCAAAACATGTAGTATTACTTTATTTCAACACATAGCATTAACTAATAAGTCTATGTTTGCTTCAAGGGTTCGGGTTATGACGCCCCAGCAGCAGCTCATGTGCACGAGGGAGGTGAGACATCGGGAAGCCGGGAGGCCGACTTCGTCAACAACCTGTTCGATGGCGCTCCGCCGATGTTTACCCAGCCGTTTCTACCCCCTTCAGGCGATCCTCCATCTAGCGAGCATTAGATGACTAGCTAGCGATGCATATGTTTGGTTATTATCCTACGCTTGTGGACAATGAATTGCGATGTTATATATGTATGCCGTGCCTTTTGATCCTACGTTTGGTTATCGATGTGCGCCGTAGCTTCTAATTATTTGTGTGCAATTGTGATATTGTGGTCGCATGTGTGCAATAATTAGGGATATATAAGCATTATGTGGATTTTAGGTTTGCAGGTGCAGCAGCTGCTGCTGGGAGCAGCAGCTCCCGTAGTTTTCTGGTTTTTTTGTAAAACTAAAACAATTTTTTTACCGCACAGTCTTACTCTCGACGGCCGTAACAAAGCCGTCGTCAACATTTGAACATACATACTATCGACGGCTTCTGGGGCCGTCAATAGTATGTTACCCGGGCACGGTCAGCCCGCGCGTGGTTTTGTGGGGCCCGCATCTCCGATCCCTCGACAGTTGGTATGTGGTGGTCGAGAGTACGTTCGTTTGACGGAAACATGTCTGTTCCACTAAGTTCGACGGTTTTTTAACCGGCCGTCGAGAGAAGTTGTCTCGACGGTCAGGCTGTCGAGAACGTGTACCTCTCTCAACGGAGCTCACTCGACGGCCTTCGAGAGAAGGATTTCCCGACGGCTTATGTTCTGTTGTCGGCGGTTTTAGCACTCGATACTGCTGGCTTTTCTTGTAGTGTGTGTGTAGTAAAAATATTTGGGGCTCCATAGAGTCCATGCTCCGTATCTAGTTTGGAAACAATTGATTGTGAATTTATTACATTCACACCTTTAAATGGTAAATGACAATGTTGTTTTACATGTATTTACTTTGTATGTATGAATCTCAATGAAAACCAACGGTAACAAGTATTGAAACACTGACTCCATAAAGTCCCATTCTATTTTCTGCCAATATAGCATAGCCTCATAGCTCCTCCTGCTAATTACATATACCTGACCAGAGCCAAAAAGACCACCTACTTAGGTGATCGTGAAACCAACACTCCACAAAAACTGCTTTATTTCTGATTAAATATATAGACAACCACACAGCCACCGATATTAATATTGAGCGTTTTTCATAATTTTTTGAACAGTACACGTGGGATCAATCAAGCAGCCATTTCATGTGATCACCATTCAAATCTGAAATGGAACGGTAATAATAAGAGACCTAAATTACAGTAAGATTCCATCAATACGTCCATATCCAAACCTCTACAATTAACTGCTTGATTAAACTATTGCATCAAGTCAACACAGCTCGATCCAGGCTCCAGCTACCTTCGAAATGGTGCGAGAACACCTATACATATCTTGCAGTACAATCTCTCTTGACAGCAACAACTGGCACATTTTTTCACATCTTCAGTTTTAGCTCCTCTCTCTCTCTCTCTCTAAGTGGCACAGACAGAGAACCTAGAAGCCACCTTTTCCAAAGCACCCCACTTCCATTCCATCATCCCTGTCCCCCTTCCCTCTCCCTCTTGACCTTCGATCAATCCATGTCCACAAGGTATGATCAATCCTAATAGATCACACACACTTCTGAGCAAGAGATCAACAAACTAGTCATTGTGAAATATACACCTAGCTATGTGCATATAGCTGATTAGATTCCCATATTCGAATTCATTCATGCCACAGTAGATCAGTGCTACTCTAGCTCCAATCCTCTACACAAGCTTTTGGCTAGCTCAGCTGTGTGTTCATGGATGCATGGAGCCCTGGACGCCAGTGTTAGTGACATACATAGGTAACCGTAACCATGATCCCACTCTGCCTTCTCCAGTGACTGGCAAGACCATGAGCTAGGGAAGAAGATCAAGAGGGAGGCGGCGGCGGATGCGGCGGCGGGCCGGATGATGGCGCGGAGGACCGGCGCCGGGCCGGGGTCGGCGGCGAACACGATCACGCCATGCGCCGCGTGCAAGCTGCTCCGGCGGCGGTGCGCGCAGGAGTGCCCCTTCTCGCCGTACTTCTCGCCGCTGGAGCCGCACAAGTTCGCCGCCGTGCACAAGGTCTTCGGCGCCAGCAACGTCTCCAAGATGCTCCTGGTACGTGCGCCTCCATGGCCAAGCTAGTACTAATTATAGCAGTAGCTCTAGCTCTTCCATTAATTGTACTGCTACGGTGCTATCCTTAATTTTTTTTTCCCCTTTTGAGCTCGGATACTGGGCTGATTTGGAGCCATTGATGCTGATGAGTAAATAACTTAATTAGGAACAACGAAATTTTAGGAGATTTCATCATTTGCCACTCCACGACCCTTGTGTTGGTGAGATTTAGTGAGGGGCAGATTATGGAATGCACATCTAACATCTTAATTTGCAGTGCCAAATTCTAGATCATTTCCAATATTTTTCCATTTGTACATTGCATTAATACAATATAAATGAGAGTTTTTGAGACCTTAATTAACAATGAGGACATAGTTGTGGTACCGTCATTAGTCAAAGGTCTTGAGAGCTCAAATTTTGAAATCTACCTTGAAGAACCGGCACTTGCACACATTAAAACACTATTCCCTTCTTCAATGATTTCATCCATCCGTTCGAATTGTTGGGCTTTTGCCCGTTACTGGGACTGACCCATTTGGCCGGTTAAGAGGCAGAGAGGGGGCAGCGTTGCTGCCCTGGGGGTGAGCTGCGTCGGGTTCATCCCAAACCCTAGCTGGAAGTGGTGGCGGCCGTTGGAGCTCCCGACGAGCGCGAGGGTGCGTGCATGTGCGCGTGTGACCGTTGTTCTCGGGGTTTGTTGCGCCAATGTCGCCTATATGGGGAAGTCCCACCCCTCTCTCTCGGGCTATCTGTTTTTGCTGAGTTTTCCCCTTTCTCTCTCACTCTCGATGCTACTGTGGCCGCCGCTGTTTGCCGGAGGTTCGGCATCCTCGCCGCCGGCGTGTGCTGCAGTAGTGCTCCCTCCTTCGTCTATGGTACCCATAGGCCACGGGGAGGTCGCCATGTTGCCGCACTACTTCTTCGTGCTCCTCGGGCCCTTCTCCTCGTCTTGGCCGTGGTGGGGGTGACGGCATCGTATCTCTGATCCATTTCATTGGTGGTACTACGTAGCACCGCGATCTGATTTCTAGGACAGTGCTCATAGCACGCTTTGCTTCTTCGTTGTCGGCTCCAATCCGACGCTACATAAGTGTTTCTGTTTCTTCCTTTGTGCAGCAGATCAATCGGTGATTTGGGGACCTCCTATTCGTTTGAATAGGGGCTAATTCCGATTAGGATTAGTGCACTGTTTCTGTGGGCTCTATTGTGCTCGATGATTATTGCATATTTTTTTAGGCTTATAATTCTATGAACTAAAGACTTGGTAGACCTAGTTTAGTACTGCTCTTGATCCTTTATTTTTAGTGCCTCCTTGTGTATGATCTGGTAATTGTTGATCGGCTTAATTGATCAATTATACTGCTGCCCTTTTAAATTTGTTAACCTGAAGAACTAGTACTGTTTTGTCTACTTACTAGTTAATGCAGTGAGTATTTTTTTGTTGTTCGGTTCAGACTTGTTGCTGTTTTGATTTGGCTGACATGCTAATTTGATCCACTAAACTTTGGTGTATCATGTAATTACTTGGTTATACACACAGAGAAGTAATTGACCCCTTTGGGCTTGAGCAGTACTGTTCTAGGGTTTAAAACTTTGTTTTTCTAGATTTTTATTACCTGTGATATATTGCCCAATTAACTGTTGGATGGCTAATTAGCTTTAGCAACCCTTTAATTGCAATATGAGAGCAAATTATAATCATTCTAACCTGAACTTTATGCTGGTTTGATGGGATTAGTGACTACCATGTTTTTCAAGTCAATGTTGATCATGAATTTATTTGCATTGTTACTTATATTATTTGCATTGTTACTTATATTTGTAGAATTCATGATTCTAAATTTAATTCATGGCTTTATTAATTTTGTTATATTCAAAGTGAATTGTTTGTCAATTTTGCTTAAACCGCAATGTTTCCAACACGAACTGTTTGGAGCTCAATCACTGGAGTATTGTGTTTTCGGGCCGAAGGGCGTAATTTTTTTTATTAGGCAAAAATATATCTAGATTAATACTTGCTCTAATTTTCTTTTTTTAAAAGAGGGGCAGGGGAATTGCCGACCTATATCATTGAAGTAGGAGAAAATAAAAGAAAAAACCTGCAAACACGGGGTACAACCACAGCGCAACGCTGCAACCCTGGTCAAAGCCAAGACACCACCGGCCACCGCTAGACTAAAACACACGCCTACAAAGGAGAACGCAGCGCTGCCGCTGCCACCTAGGTCGAAGGCCTTACAGCAGATGGAGAAAGAGATAAAGGGGGAGAGAAGAGGAGACACCAGCCACAACCGGCCACACAGAACACCACCAAGCAAACGACTAATGGAAACAAAGAGGGACGAGCCATCGGCCACCCGCAGCGCCAGAGCAGACTACGATGCCTCCAACAAGGTAAACGACGAAAAACTGTCGTCGTCGCTGTCCGCACGGGGCTTTCGCCCGACAAGGGAGCAACATAGCGGTGCCTCCAAAAGGGAATGACACTGGAAGCGTCGCCACCAACATCCCAGCAGGAACTGGGCAGGGCTTTCGCCGAAACGCTCAACCTTGGCACCATACTGGGGGATTGTGGACATACCCGCAGGAAGCACGAGCCGAGGGCCGCAAACGCCAGAGGAACTCGAGCCGAAGACCAATATGTCCCCTGAAGTCGAACAAGGAAGACACCGCCACCGCCATCGTAGCCCTCATGGGGAGAGGGAAGGGCAGGATGGCGACGAGCAAGACCTCGCCAAGCGGAGAGGACGTCGATGCCCACGACCGAACGAGGAAGACGCTGCCACCGCCATCGAGCACCACGAACAGAGGAAGGGCTAGATGACAATGAACGGGAACTCACCTGGACAGGGCCCAGTGAAAGCGTCAGGGCCGAGAAGCAATCGAGCATCGCACCTGATGAGGACATCGCTACATCGGATACACCCATGGGATCAATGACCAAAGTCCTTTCAAGTGACCCGCGACCTTTGATCATCATGCTGCAGCTCCGCCCCGACGGAGTCGACGCCGGCGGCCGCGCCTAGGAGGCCCGCCGGCAGCGATGAGACTAGCCGGCCGAGCCGCCGCCGCCGCCGCTGCTGAGGGCTAGGGTTTTGGTGGAAGGAGCTCTCGAGGCTTGTTTCGTGGCTCTCCTCTCAATGTATATACTTGCTCTAATTTTCTAATTAAATCAAGCATCGGAGAAATGCAAATAAGAAGTTCCATATATAATATAAATGAAAGAACACTAGTTCTGAATCATTCTGATGTTGGCCATCAAGCCATGCATGACAAATCAACCAAACCCCTTTCTTGAATCCAAACTCCAAACCCAAAGGCCGGCCTCCTTACTCTAAAAACAAGTTCTTCTTGGCTGCTTCATTTTTTTTATTTTGCTAATTATTTTTATGCACCATACATAAAAACGACAAAATTCCCCTAGCTGAATTCCTCGCAAAAACTTCAACATTGTAGTAAGAGGGCAGGATCGAGCGGTCAAGCACTATCATTTCATTAAAGAAGGAAGAACGAAAAACATTCCCGCATACCGCTAGGTTATTTATGTGAATTCCTCGCAAAACTTCAACTCAGCCACAGCCCACATGCACAATGTCAAGTTATTGCTGCATGCATGCTGACCACGGCGATGGATGGATGCAGGAGGTGCAGGAGGGGCAGCGCGGCGACGCGGCGAGCAGCCTGGTGTACGAGGCGAACCTGCGTCTCCGGGACCCCGTCTACGGCTGCATGGGCGCCATCCTGACGCTGCAGCAGCAGGTGCAGGCGCTCGAGGCCGAGCTCGCCGCCGTCAGGGCCGAGATCGTGCGCCACAAGTGCCGGCCGCCGGCGGCCGTGGCCACCGTGCTCCCCTCCTCGCACGCCTCCCAGCTGCTCGCCGCCGCCGCTGCGTCGTCGTCCTCGTCTGCGGTCTACGCCGCCGCGTCGAGCTCCACGGACTATAGCTCCGTCACGAATGAGAACGTTCCCTATTTTGGATGAGCTTGTGGCATGCAGTACGTAGTTTTAATTGAGAGTATGTTGAATTTTCTCTCTCTTTTTCTCTGTAAACCTTATGGAAATATGGGAATAAAAGGCTTTTAAGAGAAAATAAGGCCCGTCTGGTAGGTGTGTAAATGAATAGAGAAATACATCTATACCTTCTATAAATAATTCTGGTGTTTATCTCGGTCGTTGGGGTTGTACGCGGATCTTGACCCATGAGCAAATGTTGAGGTAAGCCTAGAAATTGATTACACAAGTGCAAACAACCAACTCAAATAGATATCCAAAGTACCCAAAATATACTAATAGATATAGAGAACGAATAACCAAATATGATATAGTTTTGTATGCGTTTTAGACTTTAGCGATCTCCTTACCAAAAATAAGAATATAGATAAAAAAATATATATATAAGCTCTATCTACATTCTATCAAGTAAGAAAGAGGGGTAAAAAAAAATGACCTGAATATCTAAATTGGCACCCATCCCGTTTAGAATGCCGATATTTTTTTCCCCTTGAATCCTACAAAAATCCCTAAAAAATTCACCTGAAAACCTCGTGTTTCAAATAGACGTCTGGCGGTACTGTTGTCAATTAGTCTCGATAGTTTTATGTTCGATAAATAGTTCAAATTTACCGGCCCTTCTGTAGTAATAGGCATGTCTTATCCTTAAAAAATTCTTCCAACTTCTGCGTGTTTAATTTAAACCAGGTGGTGGTGGGAAAATTGCCACAAAACAAAATGACACCAAATTCGTCTCTATTTCTCATATGACACCGAGCCAACGAATTTTATCCCCAAATGACAGTTTGACATTTTTTTCTCTCCTTTTCCCCCTTTTTCCATTTTCTCCCATTTTCTCCCTTTATTCTTGTCTGTTGCGGCGACAGCGGTGATGGAAGCGGCGGCGCTGGCGGGAACTATGATGACGGCGACAGTGGTGGCGGCGGCGGCGGCGACAACGCGCCAACAGGCGCGGCGGCGATGCGAGCGGCGTAGCGGCGCGATGCGAGTGGCGGCGGCGCCAACGGGGACGACAATGGCGGTGGCAACAGGAGCGGCGCCGCCAATGCCAGCGACGTGATGGCACAATGCAAGTGGCGGAGGCGATGCGAGTGATGGCTGCGGAGACGGCGATGGCGAAGGGATAGCGACGGAGTGACAGCGTGGCACGGCGACGACGGTGACAGAGTGGCGGCGCGACCCGGCGAGGTGGCCGCCGTAGGTGTAGAAGAACACCACAAGGGGGGAGGAGAAAATGAGAAAAAAAAAACCAAAATGTCATTTGGTAATTAAATTCGTTGCCTCGGTGTCTTGTGGCAGATATAGACGAATTGGGCGTCATTTTGTTTCGTGGCAACGAATCTAGTGTCATTTAGGCAACTTTTTCCCGGTGGTAAACTACTAACCAAAGGTACAAGATTTGAAACTCAAGCCAGACAGGCATCCAAAGAAACATACGAATTAACAGAAGTACGAATTAACAGAAGTCACCGAGGTTGGGGAATTGGGGCGAGTGCACGTGCATAAGATATGTTTGTTTGACTGCATTTCGATCTCTGCACGGACTACTGACATGAGATTCTTGTCTGTGCACATCTTCTTTCATGACACTGAAGTTTTTTTTTCCTTTTTTTGTTTGTATAGGAGACAAGATTTTGTTTAACCAAACTTTTTATCTTCCCAGACATACGAGAGATACCAATATCAAACATGAATGAATAGCGGGTCTCATCCGAATTTGCAAATTATATTTAGTAGCAGAAGTGTTTACATACATTACAGTGGCAAAACTGATTCACAGCATAAAATGGTTAACTGTTTGGTACTATTTTAGAGTTATGATTGGTCACTGTAGTAACTTCATGGATCAAAATCTCCCGGTATTTCCTTGCAATAGTAATCTTAAGTGCACCTTGCATTAGTGCACCCCAAAACACAACCAGGTGGTTGGCACCACATGATCCATCTTTCCAAACAGCTTGCTTTAGATATTACAGCAAGGCTTAATCATTCAGAGTTTGTGAATGCGCAGAGAGCTTTCCAAATAGGAACCAGCATTTTGACAGGAGGACGAATTTTCTGCAAGTTTAGAACTATTGGATTACGATTTTTTTATCAATTAAATAACAATAAAAACGAGTAAATTTTACCTGGAAAACTAGCATGAGTTCCTCTCCATCGTGCAAAAGCAACACAAAGCTCCAGTAACAGGTCACCGGTGTCACACACTCAGTCAGCAGAGGCTTCAGAATCTTACCAATGGGCACAAAACGGCGATGAACTTTTCCACTAAGAATCATGAATTTTTAATGTAAAAAAAGAACAGTCGGAACCAAAGTTTGCAGTAATCTAGTAGCATACTATTTCTGAAACAAGATGAAAGAGTTGCAAAAAACTTATCCATCTGAAGTAAAATCCTTAATTCGAGCAATGTTGTTGTCTAAGGTTTTGCAAAACACTGAAGCATGTGGAAGATGAAATACTTTTTGATTCACTTGTATGTATCATAAATTTATAACATTGTTCTTTTCTGAGAGAATGTACAAAGTTCTTCAAGTCAAGAAATGGGTTCATACTGCATAACCAAAATATTGGAAGTGTTTCGCTCAATAACTTGTTCTAAAGCAAAGCAAATGCAAAGTCTTATCCATCAGGAGCCGAGTTTGACTCACAAGCATAAACACCAATACTCCACATTGCTAGAAACAGTATTGCCCTCTCTCTTGTCTTGGACAAAAGAAAAGGAAATTGATTTCCAGGGGTGGAACTTAGTGAGGGCCTGCTCACCCCCCCCCCCCCCCACCCCCCCCCCC
>SPJY01001434.1:4952599-4973637 GCA_005191435.1 Raddia distichophylla
CCCCCCAAACTTTAAAAAAAAATGGTTGAAGCTCCATCACTGTTCTGTATAACATGAAGATTGCTTGCTCAGAAGGAAATTCTGGCCAAGAACACAATCTATGCTCTATCTGCTACTCTGCTAGGAAAGCAGGTATGTCCCAAAGATATTTGGGTTAGATGACACTCGAAACTCGAATAACTAGTTGTGAACGCATTCAACAGCTAAAATGGTCATTCTATTCTGACTTCCTAAATATGTGAGAGGGCATCCTACAGAAAGCAGTGTGAGAGTAATATGAAGAATCGAGTGATCATGATGCCATATCAAGATGCTGGCATACCTCCAAAAATGTATTTCCAGTTGAACCCCAAAGTCAGGCATTATGACAACCAACTCTGCTCACAATGAAAAAAAATAAAATAAAATTAGAAACACTGTTCATGATGGAGGTCAGGATAAACAATGGATATCCCACTTTGGTGGCCTGGTGCAATCTTAAGGTGTGAATTGTCAACAAAACATGTCCACAATATACAGAAGGGTCATACAACAACATATACTTCAGAAAGAAGCGGATTTACCTTTCTTCACAGGTTTGTATTGCAAAAATTTGGCAACCAGAAGTCCAAAGGTAATACTCCACACTGACCCAAGGCACAACTTCTCCTGCAATGTTGAAGCAAGTCACTACCAATGTAGCTATGGCCTACCAGTCACAACAAATCTATTAACATAAAGGTGATGCCTTTTGTCACACTCACATATGGATCTCTAGGGTGCTAACTAAGAAGTAAGAACATCACCGAAATGATGGGCCAACTAAGCCAAGGAAAAATTAAATTAATTATTGAGTAATCTGGCATTTTTCTTCATTTCTGAGCCTAGAATTATATAAACATGAAATGTACAACAGTTTCGAATAAGAAAAACATGTGAACCTGGAAGATGCCCAATTTGACGAGCCTAACACTTAGATAAGAGACCAGGGCTTGTTGTTGGCCATAAACTCTCACACTTGTTTCTCTCAAAGAAACACATACACATGGGGGGACACAGCTCTTGTTTGTTATTGTGATAACGTATATTTGCTAAATCCTGCAAGCTCATTTCCCTACATTTTGCACTGATCTGATCACATATTTCTCATTCATACACACAAGACATTACAAGGTCATCTATATTCTATATATAGGCCTGATAAACCAACCTAAAAACTAAACGACCATGACTTAGCATTACAGTCCAGCTAGCCAGCTTATTCTACTACTCTCTAGCACGTACATGAAACTAAGAGGCAACACTTGCATTCTACTTCCTATTTACGACATTACTACTTAGCAACAAAGTCAATATTATATCTAACAATTGCTACTAGGATGCTTTACAACATCAGATAAATTTCCTCACTAACACAAGACAATGGTAGTGATTTACAAGAGAAGGAGACCTTTGCCAGCAGCGACTGGCAGAAGCTCGCAAGAAGAACAGCGACGCCAATGTGTGACAACAGCACACGGGTTGCGCTCTTCTTGACAAAGATTTCATAGATATCCACCCCCTTGTCACAATGATTCTGGTAGGTATACAGTCCACTGGATGCTTCTCCCTTCTGTTCTTGTTGCTCCATGGCCTCACTCGCCAGATGGAACAGACGCCGCTGCTGAGCATCACTCGCCGAGGTAACTAGGACCATTGGCGGATCCACCGCCCGGGGTAGGGCTCCCATCCATGGATGTGCAAGGGGAGGGGATCTCCGATACCTGCTGAGCCGCAGGATATCTCGAGGAAGATCGGGAAGAAGCTGGCGCCGCCGCGTGCAGATACGAATTCGGAGGAGGGGCAGGCGGCAGCTGGGGGGAGGGGCAGACGGCGGCGGCGGCGGCCGATGGGGAGGCCGAGAAGAGCGAGGCGTGGAACGGTGGAGACGGCGGCGGAGGCGCAGAGCGGCGGAGGAGGAGGCGGCCGCGCCTGGGGGAGTGGAGGGGGAAAATTGGGTCCCTGCCACTGAATACGGCGGCCCGTTCGGCTGTGACACCAAATTCGTCGTCCTTTTTGGCCTGTGACACCATGGGCACGAATTTATCTTTCCTGTGACATTACAGCCCACATCCTCCCTTAAACCGGCTTGAACCCGGCTTGAACCGTTGAACCTGAGCAACCAACACACCTCACTCCCTCTCTCGCCCGATTCCAACCATGGCTAGGGCGGCGACCTCCTCGGCGACCTCGGCGGCGACCTCGATGGGGACCCTGCTGGCGGCGACCTCGACGTCGGCCCCTGCTCTTCCCCGTTCCCAGGCGCCGTATTCGGTTCGACCTCGGCGGCAACTCTGTCGGCGGCGACCTCAGCGGCGACTCAGCCGGCGGCGACCTCGATGGCTATGGTGCCTGCGGCGACGTCGACCACAGCCCCACCCTTCTCAACCTCCACGGCGACAGTACCGGCGTCGACCTGGACCTGGAGGGCGAGCAAGGAGACAACAGTGTTTGATTCAGCGAAAATTGTTTGATTTTGTAATCAGTTGTTTGATTTTGTAATCAGAATGTTATATGAATGTAAGATTGGATGTATGTACTGCAATTGTAGAAAGGGGAATTCAATGAATTATGTCTAATTTACTCTAGCTATGTGATTTCTTGATTCCTGATGATAAATGGCAAACAGAGTACAACCAGATTTTGGTTTTGATGGAAACCTTTTGTTGAACCCTGGATATCTCTGACCTGATCATGAAAGAGAACATGGCATTACCTGACCATGATATAGATAGATGCATCATTAGTTGATTGACATTGCTAGGACATACAAACCGTAAGCTATCACTGGCTGGTTCCTTTGACATCACCACCACTTTAAGACTGATGTAGATATATTTTCAGAATTTGCTTGGAGAGGTTAGTAAGATAGACAACAATAAATTGTTTATGCTTAGGCTAGTTGCTGCATGGTGATCAAGCAAGGCATGCATTCAGAAATTTCAGAACAGCAGCAGATAATCATATAGTAAAATGTTCCAGAATTTTTAGAACAGCAGTAGATAATGAACATTTAGGGTACTTGCAAAAATTGCAAAAATTTGTACTTGCAGATAATGAACATTCCAGAAGCCTGATATGATATTTGTAGCATTTTTACTGCCACTATTTTCTGCATTGAGTTTGCAGAAATTTACCAAAAAAAATGGCATTTTGCCAACATACAACACCATCAAATCCATTTTGCAAACATCAAATGATCATCCTTCACAGGCACCTTCCTTGGAGTCATCTTCTTGGCGGGCTGAACATTAACTCTTGGCGATGCTGTCTTCATTGAATGGTTACAATGTTGTTGGCTGCTATCTTGTTCAAGGTTGATTGTCACAGGGATGGGAGGATCCTCCTTATCATATTGAACACCGGCTTCATCCGGGACAAAATCTTTTACATGATATTCTGCCTCAACTCTCACATCACCTTCTTCAACACTTGGGTTCTCTGCTCCCTCTATAGCTTCTTCAGCACTAGGGTTCTCAGCTCCCACTGCTATGTGATCAACTCTGATCCCAAATAAATTACAAACGCGTTCCTCATCAACTACTGAGATGATTTTAGCTTTCCCAATCGATCGCCCCACCTCATCAATCAATAACTCATTTGGTGGATTTTCATATACTAAAAGATGCTCCCAATCTATACTAGATGCAGGATTGATCTCCTCTTGGCTACTCATGTTGCCGGCAGCGACGTTGCATTACAAGAGAACGTGGCTAAATGCAGCAGGAGCCTGAGAACGTGAAGGTGCAGCACGAACAGATGGTCACAGGAGGTATGTGATGCGAAGAACAACTAGAAACAGGAACTGCACGAACAGAACAAGAAAGTGCCTGTCTTGTGCCACTGGGTCGTAGGTGAGATCGGTAGGGATGGCGGCGAGGTCGCCGCCGCGTACGTTGCCGAGCTCGCTGTCGCGTACGTCGCTCCCGCCCAGTCGCCTAGGTGAAACGTCGTTCCCGCCCAGTGCCCAGCGATGAACCGTCTACTTGGTTCGGGTCAGGGCCTGAGAGGATCCGGTTCTAGCCGGTTTTAGGGAGAACTCACTGGCTAAATGGAGAAATTAGGGGGGAGTGGGCTGTAATGTCACAGGAAAGATAAATTCGTGCCCACGGTGTCACAGGCCAAAAGGACGACGAATTTGGTGTCACAGCCGAACGGGCCGCCGTATTCAGTGGCAGGGACCCAATTTTCCCGGAGTGGAGGACGTGGTCTGGACGGGCCGTGGGCCCGTGGCCGACTAGGATATGTGGAAACGTGCTGGGCCGGCCCGGCTGTGGCAAGTGGAACAAACGTTGGGCCACCGGCCCACGTCAGGCTATCTGGGTGCCGGGAATCTCTCTCCTACCCATAAAAAAAATGCTTCGACTCGGACGTTGGGCCTTGGGCGTAATCGTTTGAATGAAATTGAGAGAGGGAATAAGAATTTATTACTGGAATTCAATTTTCAGGGGAAGACATGGAATTTTCTTTCCACTCACTTTCCATTCCCATTCTCCTTCCGTTCTTATGCCAATCACACCCTATATAGCTTTCTCCTCCTCTTTCTCTTACTCCTCTCTTTCTCCTCTCATCCATCGGCTCGCAAGCTTCAAAGCATCGCCAATAGAATCTATATATTCCGCTCTCTATATCCCTTCTCTAAATTACTATTCATTCCCTATATTTTCTCCAACAGAGTCTCTGTCCTCGAAAAGATATAGAGATTCTCTAGAGTTTCTAGATATAGAGACTTTGTAGAGAGTATCTAAATTTAAAGAACCTTAGTGAAATTTAAGGGGACTTATTCATTTTGGCATTTGAGTGTTTTTAATGGGGGATAAAATCTTTCTTTTGATGTCTTGCTAGTTCAATGTTTTGACAAGATCGTGTGGTGTAATTCCATTGATTTTTGGGTTTTGATCGTATCTAAGATCCTATTTTATCTGGGTTGCTAACTCGTTGGTAGAGTACTCGGCTTTTAAGTGCGACTATAATCTTTTACACATTTGGATGAAGCAACAAATTCATCCAGACTCTTGGTAGAGTCTAGAAGACCGTGACTAATCCTTAAGGGTAATGAATGGAAAAAATAGCATGTCGTAATGAAATAAAATTCTTAAGACCTTGCTAAAACACTATATAGACTAAGGTTATCCGCAGTAGTGTTTTAGGGATCCTTTTAGGCAACCTGCTAGCAATGCTCTCAGGCTGAAGCATCCATGACGCTTCTTCGAAAGTTTCTTCGGGCTAAAACATCCTTGGTGTTGACCTAATTTACTGTCTTCTCCTCTCTCTAATCCTCCTCCACCTTCCTCGTATACACTAGTAGCAGCGAGAGCTCGTGGAAGCAACGTGAGCTCATACAACAACGACAATGAGCGTAAGAGCAAACAACTAGCTCAATGCGAAGCATGTGCTTGTGCACAATGCTCAAGCTCGATTTACCTTCCTTTCTCTATACGATCAGGAGAAGAAGGTGATCGAAATTTGAAAAAGATGGCTGGATTTGGAAGTAGATGATCGGATTTGGGGAAGAAAATAATCACCAAATTTGGTCTGAAATATCCATATACTAGTACTAAAACATTTTGGTTGTTATTGTGCAACATTTTATTTCCCTTTCTGAAACATTATTTTCTTCCAGACGATGTTGCAGTGTGTTTCATTCAGTTGTTTCCGTTTCCATGCTTTTATTCAATGTTTCAGTGCTCTAATTCAAATGTTGCAACAACTAATTTTCAATGTTTCAGTGCTCTAGTTCATAATATTGTGGTTCTTTCATTGCAATGGTGCAATGTTCTTGTTCAAATGTTGCAACACCTATTTTTTGAAATTTCATAGCTCTTGATCAAATGTTGTAGCATGTCCTTTTAAATTTTTCAGTGCTTACTATTTAATGTTTTGGTATTTACTTTTCAATGTTGCAGTGCTTTTACTTCTCAGAGTAACAACATATTGCTTAAATAACTATAACAACGTACAATTGTTAACTTTTTGGTCAAACGTCTAATCCATAATCACCTCCTATAAAAAGCCTCCCAACAATTTGATCTAAACAAAGTACAAAGTGGGATCCCCTCACATCTCACGCCACGTCCTTGGGTCATAGGATCAATCCGGACAAGTGTCTTTGTCTGCTGCCTCCCCCCTCCCACCACCACCACCACTTCACCCCAACGCCTGTCAGCTCCACTTCCTTCATTGGCCCATCGTCGCCTTCACGGACCCCTCACTGTGCCACACTCTACTAGCCCTCATCTCATCATCTGCCGCCCGCCACCTTAGCATCCCTCACCCCTCCCAAGTTGAATCACCCTTCATCACGTAGATTTACTTATCAATTACCATATGAGCTTATCTCTCCAAATTTGTGTCTCTAGTGCTGCTATAAATACCCCCTCTTGTGTGTGGGTAACAAACGGAACATATACACATTGTCCATTGTTTTTCGCACCGAGAAGAACCCTACCAAGGTTTTTCTCTCGCAAATCTCTTTACCGTAATCTCTTATCTATAGTAAAAACATTGGACGTATAGTTGTTATCTCGTCCGAGAGACCTTAATCGAGATAAAAATTGCTTTGGTATCTTTCAATTTGCGTTTTACATCAAGATCAGATCTTGACATATTGAAAAATATTGTTGCCACGGAAAAATTCCCCTTTTCACCGAAAGACTAAAAGAAGCTTGCGTGCTTGTAGTAACTACTACCACTTTTATCTCTACAATGTTCAATCGCCATCCTTGTTTATTTCCTACGATATACATGATAAATAAAATCTAAGATTTAAATTTTAAAATATGAAAATTCATATTGTAGAAACAAATGACAACCAAGCAATAAAAATACAAAAAAATAAATTCACAAACTATTGCCTAATTAAGTTACTCAACTCCAGATCATGTCCTTGAACTCTGAATGAATAAGCAACACATGTTACATTATGCCCTATCGAAACTGAGAGGCACATGCTGACTACAACAATTCAGAACAGAACATCAAACTCCTATATATTATTTCTTTCCAGAAATTAAGAAACAAGTACTACTACTGCAACAAAGCCATAGTGCCCTAACCACTATCATAACCCCCAATTATAAGCCATAAATGAACAAAAACATCCTAGTCTGCAAAACACCAATGTTTTACTCCTACTACTCAATCTCTTGAAACAGAGCCAATCATTGACTAATACTGACACTAAATATCATCAGCCCCTTAGCTGTCTTTTGGAAGTAAACAAACACAAACAAATCAAGGCAGTTATAAGATAGGCACATCGAAATCTGTGCGTGATTTGGTATGCAGCTTAATTCGTGCAGCAGCATGTGTGCATCTGCATTTGTTTTCTTTGCTCGATGAGTAGCTTCTTGTGTGGTACCTGATCCAAGAGCTCGCGCAAATCTCATCTATTCAATTGAAAGTTTGCATGAGTTGTAAGCAAACAAGATATGTATTCTCTTCAATGTACTACCGATGCATGCACCAAAGATGAAACAGTGCTACTGCCGAATAAAATTTGATAGCTTTAATATGTGTCAGGTTCAGCTGGATGGAGGTCTGTATAAGTGGGAAATTAGTTGTCCAAATGTTAAAAAAAATGCCTACTGAAAATTTAATAATTACTTTGTACAACACAACTTTTTTGCTGAAAATTTAATTGATTCTGGTCCTCCAAATTCAGAGGCACCAGATACAGCATTGACATTTACGACTCACTGTATATGCATAATAATGTGAAGGATTTCTCATTTTGTTAAGCAGTGACTAGATCGGAGCAAAACTGAAAATTTCATATCTTTTCAACACATTATATTAGATGATTTTCAGCAGACTTGTATATGAGCTTTGATGTTTTCTAATTTCTATCATCTCAAGGTAAAGTAGACTTGTAGTTTTCTGCACAAGATTCCCTCCCCTAATCAGAACATCAATTATTGGTGATTGATACGAGAAGACCACACTACTGTGACCATTGAACAACTGTAGCTGTCTTTTGTGAATTGATTCTGTCTGTTGCATTGCCAAATGGATGGATATTACTGGTTTTGGGGATCATCTTCAGAAATTCTATTTATCAAAAAATGAGCACAGTACTTTTTGTTTTCAACGACACAGAATATATTGTTTGTACCAATAATCAATTATGCGACGATATTAGGAATATTTGGATGATATTGACACCTAAAGTGCAGAATTCTCTAGCAGAGGATAAAGCAAAGCTTCCCTCTAAAACAGGAAAACAAAATGCTTTTAGTAGGCACTTTTAAGTTGCTGCTGTAAAGTATTATATTCACAACAGGTAGATGACACTTCTATTGAGGAAGAGTAATCTCCATCTCTAGTGGTTAATTATTTCTGCGGAGTGATATCATTGACATTCTCTGACATTTTTTGCTCGTTCAATTATCATATTTTGTTCTGCATTGCTTATGTTGGATGCTTTGAGGGTATCAATCAAATGCATTTGTGAAAGCCTGCAATGAGTAGTATTAGTGCAGAAGGCATCAAGTACAGAGTTAGAATTAACACTAAACTATGCTCCAGCGGTAGCTGGCTTTACTTAAAAATGTTGCTTGCTAGGGTGTCTTTTTGTCAAGACGCTCCTTACATAATTTAACTAAGAAACCATTAATCATTCATGATCTAATGATGTATGTCTCCCACTATTAGTTAGCAAATGATGATTAGAAACTAAGGCATGATGGAAAATATAAGACTAGTTAACTAAGACTTCATTTCTGATCCAGCTAACCTCCTATCTCGGTATGTGAGAATAAGTTTGCTTCCAGGATTAATTGGAGTAATCACTGGGATTGATGGGCATACTGCCAGTAGTTTGACCATCAAAGGATGACCAAATTAAAGACTAATATACAAACAACTCTATACACAAGTTGGCACTAGTTTTCTTTTTTCCTTTTTCTTTTTTAATTTACAAAAAAGATGAACCCATCTTCATCCGTCCTCTTCCTCCTTGAGCCAATCAAGCACACACACACAAAAAAAAATAATAATGAAAAACTGAGAAAGAAACAACATGATAGATAGACCAAGAAAGAAACAACATGATAGATAGACCAAGAAAGATTTCACAACCCTCCCTCTCCATGTTCATCATATATATGTAGGAACTAGGAAGGGAAAAACAGTACATGGATGTTTTTTTTTTTTTGAGCGAAACATTACATGAATGTACACTTGTAAAAATTTGGGGAAAAAGGCATACTCATTCACCATGCATAACAAGAGAGAAAAAATGACACCCATGCTGGTCAGCTGGTGACACATCAACCCCCTTAATTCCATCCATCAAACAGGAAAGGGAAAAAAAAGAACAAAAATCAGTACGTCCACTGCTCAAGTGTCCTCAACAATGCACTCGAGGTGTGGCCTCCACACGGCCGTCCGGCCGCCGGAGCTAACGCGCCGCCGGTGCAACGACCTCTTCTCCACCAGCGCGTTTCCGACGTGTCTCCGGCCGCTGTTGCCGCGCTCCGACGGCGCCTTGCTCTTGGGGTTGCTCTTGGCGCCGTGGCATCTCTCCGCCGCCGTCGTGGACGCCGCCGACGAGGCCTTCATCTTCTTCTCCGGCACCGACGCCGCCGGGATGAGGAAGTATATCTCGCCGCGCTCCAGCTCGGAGTCCGGGGAGACGATGAGTATCCTCCGCACGACGCCCTGGGAGCACGGCTTGCTCAGCACGTGGTTCGGGTTGGCGGCGAGGATCTCGCCGGCGGCCACCGGCCGGCCGTACTCCTCAACGCGGCCGTTGAGGTGGACGATCCTGATCAGGTCCAGGGCACCACAGGGAAGAACGCAAGCTAGGCAGCACCTGAGGCTATTTCCCATCTTCTCTCTCTCTCTAGCTTATTTTGCTGCCTCTCACTTCTCTCTCTCTCTCTTGAGGATTTTTCTTGCTGGTCTCTATCCTTCCCTCTCTTCACTATGCAAGGGTGACCAATGCTTATATAGTGGCCATGCCAAGAATGATAGCTAGAGGTTGCAGCATGCTCAAGCTAGGTAGCAGCCAAGGGTTTATTTGGCATGGTCTTTGCATTGCTTGGAGGGCAAAAGAGGCCAAGGGAACAAATTAAATGGAGGGGAAAAAGAAAGATAATTAATGTGACATAGTTTGGTGTACAAATATTTTAGGGTTAAGGGGTATCAAAAGATGGTCTCATGTGCCTTATCTAAAGTACTCATCTAAAGGACATTTTTAAGGGCACTGCATGCATGCAGCTACAACCCCATGTTCACTGGAATTTATGGGTGAAATATCTTTTGTTTTTTTTTTTGTCTCCCCTTGCCTCAATTATTCCCACAAGCACAGTGCTCATGCACATTCATGGTCATACTGCTTTGCTGTACTTTGGCTGTGCACAATCAATGGTTATATTACATCCATGTGTAGGTAGACCAGCCATTCTAGTTGGGTTTTGATTTTTTTTTTTTGCTTTTTCATATTCTTTTCCTTTTCTTTTTGGTATTGGTTTTGCATATAGTTCTATGGAAAGATGATGTTCCTTCGTGCGTGTATTTCAAAGACTAAGCATGTTCAGATTTTACTTTAATAATGTGCTTATCTTTTTAATGTTTTTGGATTTTAATTAATGCCACTTGTCGATAATCTTGAAGTAGCAAGATAAACATTCCTAAATCCTACTTTCATTATTATTTGTGGTTTCCATAATTTCAGCACCACACAACATCCTCTAAACTACGCAATCTTTTAAGAACAATATAGTTAATTAGAAGTGGAGTAGCGGTTAGTATACAGTAATACAAATTAAGGTTTTGTTCTATTTGGATCACATACATGAATCTTCCATATATAATTCCCATAAAGTTTAATTTTAAGTTTACGCTTTTCAAACTGACCTAAACCTTCAGTATGGAAATTCTTTTGAGAAGCTCTTATGACTCATTATTCAAATTTTGATTCGTAGTATAATTCAACCAGATTTGTGGAAAAGCTTGAGACATTTAAATGAATTTTTATATATGCAATTTTGTTCGAATGAAAACAAAATACAAGCACACTACCTCCCAAAAAGAAGCACGTTAACAAATGCTTTGTAAATACATAGTTTATTGCCAAATGAATCATTACCCGTACATATTAATTTGAACAAAGATCACCTTTAAAGTTGCAAAAAGATTGCAAGAGAGGACGCTTTTTTTTTGTCCATCATGTCAGGCCAGTGTGAAGTGTTTCTACTAACCGTGGTTAAAGCTAGAATCTACATTAAAAGGAGTGTCAGAGTAGCTATACTAGATTTATCCCTCCTTATTCTTGAACATCAACGAAATAAACAAACTGGAAAATGGTGAAATACTACCGTCAGTGATCGAGTCAGAATATTTTTAGTAGCGCTGGGATAACCTTTCTTACTTGTGCAGCAGTAGCTACGTACACACCAAAAAATATAGGGATAACCCTATATTTATAATATTGGGACATACAATAGGATAAAATTATACGAATGTTTACAAGAATACCACCTCCACTTTTACGGTGGGGACCAAGGTATTATAGGAAAAGATGCAACCCTCCTAGCTACAATTGCGAGCACCTCTCCCGCTAAGTCCCAAATGGAGTTGATCACCAACGAAGCTTCCTTCAAGGAATCCACCTCTGCAATCCATCAGCTAAACAAAACTGGGTAGTAGTACAATCACATTTTGAAGCCAAAACACATGGTTTAGCCTTTGATGCCTTAACCTGAAGACTCCTAATCCGGTATTGCCCCAAAGGGAACACCAACAATACCGGACCACGATCCACCCTACCTTGGGACAACTATTACCTCCCAATCCATCGACTGGGATACCCAGTGCAAGGCTACGACAACTACTAGAGTTGCCCTCACAGCCATGCTCAAGCTATTTACCTTAAGCCATATTAATAAATGGAAATTTTGGCTATGCGGCACTGCAACTGGGTAAGCCCAACAGGGATGACGACAATATAATAAAGGATCTACCGTTGTAGGAACGCATGATGGAGGGCAGCAACTCGTGGCCACGAGTGAGTCCTCAATGGAGTTTAATTAGATGGACAATAATATATTAGCTGGACAAGGGCACCGAAATATCCAATTTTCCATTGAACCATTGTGCCCTCCCATGTTGGTGTGAAAAGTTCGTGCGGTAAAGCTCTAGCCACCAAATTGCAATGCACTATAATCAATTTTCCCTCTAGCAGGAAACAAAAGGTTCAAAACAAAACAAAAACCATTCCTAACTTTTGAAGCAATTTAAGCCCAACTCACGATATAACACCGAAGGACCAACAACATATCCTTAAGATGCTTAAAGATAGAAGCCTAGAAGCTTATACTAAGAAAAGTCTTTGAGTCTACTACCCTACCAAAAGGGTTCGATAAGTTATCATTCTCTACTAACCTATTCAAATAATATTAGAAACTATGTCAATTTTACAAATAGGAGGCTATCTAAAGCAAGGCAGTTGAGATAGCTAATATGATGGCAAGATTCAATAAATTGGTTTTGGTCCTTGATTCATTGCAGCATATCATATGCCTGAGGCAGGACAGCCGGTCTTGTATCCCTCTTGAGGCGACTCGGGAGAGGTGACTTGTTGCCGCCGCTGCAAAGCTCACCGCTGTCGTCTCCCTAATTCGCCACTGCTGCCTCTCCCCCCTCCCAATGGCGGCAAAGGGGCCTCTCTTGCCTCTCCCTCTCCATTCCTCTACAGGTGTTTGTTGCGGTGGGCGGGCAGACTCCACCGATCCTTGGCAGGCTGGAACCAATGGCGCCAGCTGGATTCAGTGAAGGGGTGCCCGGATCCGATGACAGGACGCCTAGATCCGGTAGTAGCACTTGGTGCAATGGCGGTTGGTGTTGGTGCGGTACAGCAACAACGCAGCTCTTCCTACTTGGCGCTCAGCATGGTGGTGTAGTTACAGCTCGGTGTGACTGGCTAGTGTCTCCTTCTCGCTAGAGCTCCGCTCACTGGCCTCTCCATCCAGTGCATCCTTTTCGGTCTATATATGGCTCCATCCCTTGACAACATTCGTGGGTGAGGGTGGGCTGCCCACAATGGCATGGCACATGCAGGGTCTCCGGGGAGTCAAGGTTAGAGGTGGCTTGCGCTGGTTGGAGATTAGGTCACATACGGAGTTGGCCTCACAGATCTCCGATCTCGGTGCAGTTAGCCACTGTTCCATGGCTCTCTAAGGACCCATCTCTCATGCCACCATTCATCTGCGGTCTCGTCCCTCTTGTCTGGCTTGTCCCCACCCCTTTGTGGGTGCCAGGTGGTTTTCGAGATGGTTGTGCTATGGTGGTTGGGTGGTTTTTCTATCAGAGGTGCCGAGACAACGTTGGCCGATGGCTAGGTCTTCACATTCTTTCTTATGTGTCCCCTTTCAACATGTCATCGAAGGAGATGGCAGTACTTGGGAGAACGCACTGCCCATTCCCTATATGGGTTGGTGGTGGCGACACTTTGTGGCTCTGTTCCCTCCTTAGAGCATCTCCAAAAGAGTTGATAAATAGGTTGCTATCTCTATATTTTAGCAATCTTCAAAAAATTGCAACTCCAACAGTAGTTGGTATCTTCAAAAAATCTCAAATAAATTATTGCAACCCTGGCAAAGTAGCTATATGTAGCAACGTGATTCTCAGGCCCAAAATCCTTTTTTGTGCGGGCTGAAGTTTTAGCCCGGCTTCCCTCGCCAATCACCACATCCGAGCACAAAGACTTCCTAGCACAAAGCCTCGTCAGTCGAAACCCTCGCGCTGCCACCGCTCCCAGGACATCGCACCATCTTTTGTCTTCCGGGTTCGCTTCTATTCAGCACCTCTTGCTTTCAATCGCCGACTGCTGGTGAGTCCCACTGCTTACTGATTTGTGCAGGGATTTTTTTCAGACACCGATTTGTGCAACAGTCAATTTTCACCAGCTGAGAACTAAATTTGTTTTAAGCAACAATTCAGAGATCTATTGTGACCATTTATTGTGTAGTTTACTGAAAGAGCCAGACCTTGAGGGAGTCTATCAAACAATGGAGATCGATGTAGGACATTAATGTCGCTGTGAGACCCAGGTAAACCAAAAAAGGCATGCCATATCCATAGATCATTAGAAGCAACTGCCTCAAGTATGAGTGTCGGCTCATGTATATGACCAATGTGCATACCTTGCCATGCAGTAGGACAATTCTTCCAGTTCCAATGCATACAAACGATACTACCTAGCATCCCGGGGAAACCAAATTGTCGACCAAGTTCAAGCAACCTAGCTGTATCATTCTCATTCAGAGATCTTAGGTATTCATCACCAAACACTTCACAAACAGATTTGACAAATTTTTTAAGGCTCTCAATAGCAGTGCTTTCACCAATTTGAACATATTCATCAACACTATCTGCTGCTACTCCATAGGCTAGCATCTGAAAAGCTGAAGTGACCTTCTGCAGACAAGATAAACCAAGAATTCCTGCGACATTCCTTTTCTGGAAAAATATGAATCATGCGCTTCAACGACACATTTAATTCAATTAAATAGCGAGCGCCTCATTCGAAACCTTCGCCGGAACATGTTTTCAGAATATAGTGGATTTTCGGCAAAGTAATCCTGAAATAACCGAAGGTGACCTTCTGCTCTTGAACGGTTAATGGTCTTGTGTCCATGAACGGAATCACAATGCCTTAAGGATAACTTGAGCTTCCTCTTCCGATATTCTCTGATCGCCATGATCAAATATTCAAGGTCATCATCATGCTCCTCATCTAAGAGATTGTTCATATCTATTTTTCTTGATGCCATACTTTTGCTGAAGACAGAAAAAAAAAAGCACTATCAAACAACATGGTATGATATTTATCCCAATCTGAACAAGCAATTTTAAGATATAAACAAATAGCAGTAATTAAACAATCACGTCGTCGAGATGTCATTACAAATCAATTCTATATAACAAAGCCCCTAACCAGCCGTTCGCTGGGTAGGCCACCTTTGCGTCCTCCGTTGCCTCCACATACTGCTTTCCCGTGCCGCCACGTCATTCGAATAGCCGTGGCCGTTGGATCGCGAACCGGTAGGCAGATCCAGCCGTTCATACATAATTTATATATAAAACGATTTATTTCCATAGATTCTCAGCAAGGCAGGGCACTTGCTCGGTTGGTCTTCAGTGCTGTGCTACGGCTAGGTGGGCACGGTTCGATTCCCAGCTCCACCCCATCGGTGCCAATGTTCTTTGATTTTTCCCTCTCTTCTGCCTTCCCTTTTTTGGAGTTTTCATCTGCACATGGAAAAATGGGCATGTAACCCAGTTGGTTCACCTAAACCTGCGGCAACCCATAGATCCTGGGTTCAAATCCCACCTGTCCAGTTTATTCCCCCCATTTTTTCTTTCCCTTTTTTGGGATGAAAAAACGGGGGAAAAAGTAAGTGGCTCGTGATAGGTGGTTGAGCGTTTCCAGATTGTTTCCGCAGCGCGAAAAAAAAAACTAAAAATATGTCACAATATCATGATGAGGGTCCATAAAAATTATAAGTTTAGTTAAAAAAATAAATTAAGAAATAAGCCATTCTTTTATTTCGTTCTACCCTTTTATTGTGCACCGAAAAAACTAGGACAAATTTGAATAATAACCATAATTGCATGGTGAGGGTTCATCAAAATATTTAGGTGTTAAAAAAAACAGGTTTCATAAAATTGATTACACCATTCTAAACGTTCAAATTTTACTCTTTCTTTTAAGATTTTAGACTATGCACTTTAATGGGCTGCTGATTTAAACCTGATCGAAATAGAGCGTTACATATTTGTTTAGCCTAATGCTTTGTCGCTAAGATTCAATCGGATGGCGCGCCACGGCGGCGTTTACCACGTACGCTAGTTAACCTACAACTAGCTATCCAACATGACACATACCTTGGAATCTTCCTACGATCAATTGGTATATATATGAACATGTGGCTCGAGCTCGATCGGCATCACACGCGATGTGCCGCCGATGGATCATCTCGGAGGCAGCAGGATTTGCGAACGGATGCTAGCTTGCGAACGGCGGCAACAAGATTAGCTCGGGCAGGATTAATTTGCTAACTTGAGAACGGAGGCATCAGGATTTGCGAATTAACGCATCCATGCGTGGGAAATTTTTAGCGGAATGGCGCGTATTAGCCTGTGTTAGGTTAATAAGGTGGATGGGACTTTTATTAGGGCTTGTTGTTGGATTAAATATATATTTCTAGGTACTAATAGTTTTAAAGAGATCCTATAATTATATATAGGTCTCAAGTTTTAGGACCTATTGTTGGAGATGCTTTTGTAGGCATCACCGGGGACGCGCGCCCCTCCCAAAGTTTGGGCGAAAATCTAGGTGGCCGAGATTGTGGCAGGCGTCACATACTGCCATTACCATGTTGAGGGCGTCACGGCAGTCCTCTCCATGCTGCCTTAGGTCGTCAATTGATTATACTTTTCTTGAGTCGCAGGCACTTGTAGGTAGATGTTGCCGGTGTTGTGGTTGCTGATGTTTTGTTGTTGTAGAGTTCTTGCTCGCCCTAGGGCGAGGTGGTCGGCTTTAGGCCTTGGTGGCAGCGTTTGCATTGCAATCTCTCTGCATCGGGGTTTTTTACTTTCCCTCTATTTTACTCCTCCTTTTGAATTAATTGGCAAAGTTTCAATTGTTCGGAAACAAAATTGGTTTCAAATCAAACTCTAGAATTGCAAGATTTCGGTACCCTTTATTGGTTTTAATCAAGCAGTACAATTTTACCAATGAATGGATCATGCAAGATTAGTAATGAGTAAAACATTGGCAGAGCTATTTTGGGCTCCAAACCAATTTCTTTAAATATTTAAGTTCTCCTTGTGCCTAATTCAACAACACCTGGCCCAATAGAGGAGATTATACAAATTTATATCCTCAGGTCACCACACAAATGTTGTGTGCTATAAAAATAAAAATCAGTAGGGCAGATCGATCGATCTCTTCAATTCATAATCTCCACCCAAAAAATAATAATAATTCAGAGATAGAAGATGATCAGTGTGGGTCGCCATGGACAATATATATGTATTTCTTCCGGAGCTTATATTTATTTTTCTCGGCACACTAGCTAGCTACACACGCATGCAGCACCTAACCATGATCAGCTTAAGCAAGCAACAATCGATTAGATCTCAATCATGGCCGAAACCCTAGATGAAATTATTGGGCCATAGACAAGGAATTGTATATGTATAAGCTAGCGCCACCGTGCGCTGTACTACGCGTGTGATTGCATGCGTTGATTAATTAGTTTTCACAAACTAATTACTAAATTTCAGGCCAAGTTGTTGTAAAAGATTATCATTTGCGATTTTAATTTGGTCAATGCCATATTAGCTAGCTATATAGCTGGGTTCTTTAGGTGCAACCATACGTGATGCAGCTACCTAGATTAGATTGCACATACACGGGAGGATGGCAATTGATCACGATCGATGATCGGGTTGGATACGTACGTACTTACGTTCGTGCGTGCACACTTGAACTTTTAATTGGTACTTACCATTAATGGATCGAATCCATTAGTAATGTTCCAACCCGTTAAGTGTGTGACCCATTAGGCTCATGTACAAGTCGGCCGCAGTCCCGGAGAAACCTTTCTCCAGACCACAAGTCAATAGCGGTACCTAGCAGCACATAATGACCCCCGAATGCACACGATGATCGAATCAGCTGAACCTCGATACACTCATATAGGATCCTTTTGCCACACGACATCAGTCAAGCTCAAGGCAAGAAGCGTGCCACCCTTGTGATAGCTCGACCCATTCACTCGTCAATGTAATGGATATAATTGTGATTAACTCTTTAATCACTTTGGCATGGCCATGCACTTTCCTTATCCATCCACACCGAGGGGCCCAGAGATATCTCTCCTGTTACCAAGGAGGGGCAAATTCCATCTTGATCTCTTACACCTCATGTCATGTTTCATGGCATACCCGTAAGCTACCTTTATAACTTCCCTGTTACGGTGAAGCGTTTGATAGCCCCAAAGTATACGACTACGCATGCTGAGAATCAATAAGGATCTCAGGTCGAAGGACCGTATAGGTATACCACTCGAGACTAACCCTGATGGCACTTTTAAGATAACTATCTCAGCAGTGTCTCGGAGCGGGTCTATCCAACCCCATGTTCTCTAACATGTGCCCACATTATTGATTTTATATCTCCATATAAATGATACGTGAAACGTTACTATCAATCAATACATGTGCTGGTCAAATCACTATTGTTCCATATAATGATATGTGATCAGGGATCGTTTAGAATAATGTCATATTGACAATGTGTTTCACAATTAAGTCGTACTTAATGAACAAAGCAATGACATTTATTCAAGGAACTCATAAGTACATGAACATAGACGTATGATACAATCATCCCACATGATCGCCTCTAGGGCATATCACCAACACAAGCAACATGTCATGGTTCTCCACAGGCTCGCAAGCCCTCGCAAGCTAGCCAGAGCTCCTAGCGATCCTGAACCGAGCCCATTGCTAGCTCAACCCCTCTTGCGAGCCGAGTCAGTTCACTTCCCTAACCGAGTCCAAACCAAGTTAGATCTAGCTCATTCAGACTCATCTTGTTTCCACCCCTACCAGCAACAATTCCTCCAACCTGCTCCTCCCCTCATAGCTCATAGCTCCTCTTGCCAATCCTCCCTATACTTGACGATGACTTATATCATCTCACAACTCCTTTTCTCACCGCTCCTCGCTCCATAGCAGCAACTTCTCCCAGCTATGCATCCCCTGCTCCTTGGTTGCCTCCCAGCTGTCGGAAACCTCAAAGTCGGAGCACATCCTATATATGCCACCCAAAACACAATGCACCCTTTGCTAAAAAAAAACCAAAAAAAAACACACACAATGCACCAATGCAACCTTGCTTGTTCTTTGGTACCTTCTCTTAGGGGGTGTTAAGGATAATCCTTAATTAGGCCGGCAAAACAAGGTTTTTTTTTTTGTTGCTATACCGAACAACAAAACTAGCCTAGCAATCACACAAATTCAATCCGGCTGCTGCAATGGCCGAGACAGGGTGACATTTCTGCAACGAATCCGCCCGTACGGATTGGATCGAATTTTCATATGTACATCTTGTATATCTTATTCTGACGCAAGTCCCGGGATCATCAGAAGATGGGAGATACTTTTCTGAAAAAAGAAAGAAGACGAAGATACTCTGCATGCATGTATGCATCCGGTTGCACAGCAGCTGGTTAATTAACTACATTAAAGTTACTGCGATCGACCGTCGATCTCCAGTACAGCAGTACTGACGACTGAAGATGTTAAGTTTACAGTATGCTGCTATCTTTACCTAAAAAAAAAAGTATGCTGCTATCTGGGTGATCTTTCTCGTGATATCGACGCACACGCATCAAGTGGTGATCTGTTTAGTAGGTTGATTTGAGGTTAATATCTAGCAAACCTTAAGATTCATCTTGCATGTGCGCTTCGGGGCATGCGGGTGAATGGGGCGCCTGTATTGTTCGGTGGAGCTAGGGGTGAAAACGGAACGGGTACTATCCGACGGGTATCCGATTCGACTGAAGCCGGTTAGAAAACGGGTTTTTTTTAACCGCCGCTGCCTCCCCTGCCTCGCCGGCTGCCTCCTCTGTTCCCCGCCGCCGCTCCCGAGGTCACGCCTGCCGCCTCGATCCGTAGCCCCGCCGGACGCCTCCTCCTCCGGCCGCCTCCCCTCCGTTCCCCGTCGCCGGCCGCCTCCCTTCCATTCCCCGACGCCTCCTCCTCCGGCTGCCTCCGCAGCCACGCGCGTCGCCGCCTCCCCTCCATACCTCACCGGCCGCCTCCTCTGTACCCTGCCGCCGGCTGCCTCCAAGGTTTGTGCCGTCTCTGTTGCAAGTTGCAAGCCGTGTAGTTTTCTTCGATCAATTTACAAAATATTTAGATATCGTGAAAATTGTGTAGTTTTATTTGATCAATTTACAGGATGGATAATTCTTTTTGATAATAATATATTTGCTATAATGCTGGTGACAGATTTCAGATAGTTTTATCTATCTGATGTATCTAGCTCTCTTGATGTGTGTAGTTGCCAAAGTGTTGTTTGCTTTAGACCTAGTCAATCTAGAGAATATAATTAATTGTAGTGTGATTCTATGGATATTCGTTTTACAAAGTGAGTTCATTTTGGGTTTTGATTTCAATTGAAAGTGGTTATAGTTATTATTTGTAATGGAGTGTTTTGTGTTCTTCCAAATGAACTAAGATTTTGACATAGTCACAAAAGGATCATTTGATGGTTTGCTTTGAGAAGTACAATCAATTTGCTATTTGAGCTACAAATTAGTTTCTTTAATAGGACTTTCGATTGGATAATAAATTGGTGGTATGCTTGCACAACTTGCTTTACACAACCACGGAAGAAAAAAATTGTTGTTTTCTTATGTTGCCGCATAAGAAAACTTATGTTCAACGATCGTTTAACAATCCTATGGCCTATTATGTTCAACAATCGTTGCTTGCAGTATCGGACTATTACGTTAGTTGAACTTGTGTTAGTTTATTTTTATTATTTGTTTGAATCCTATATAATTTACATATAACCCGATTAAGTACCCAGCAACCGATTTATATCCGTCCGTATAGTATCCGATATCCGTTTTCTACCTGACCTCAAAAACCCGTAACCATAACCGTATCCGACCCGATTTTGATCTTTCCATATGGCCGTATCCGACCCGAAATCCGAAAAAAATAAATTAGGATAGGATACGATATGAGCCACTACCCGACCGTAACCGATCCGTTTTCACCCCTAGGTGGAGCAGCTGTGGTAAAGCAGAAGGTTCTACTCAATGGTAAAGCGACTGACAAAGCGGGCCACGATTGACAACGGTAAACCTGCATTGATAATCAGGTAAAGCAAAACGCACTATTTTGGAATTGTTGCAAAGTGAACGCATTGTTCATCTTTTCTTCATAGGTTAGCCATTTGAGTAAACGGACCAATGTATTTAGCTTTTTGA
>SPJY01001434.1:4973673-5114841 GCA_005191435.1 Raddia distichophylla
TTCCACTGAGGCGTATAGGCGGACCAATGGACAAACCTGTAGTACGGTCAAAGTCGTTCGCACGTGGGAAGCTTCGCACGCTCGGCCTCGAGCTCCGCCAGCCGCGCGGCGTTGCGTGGCATATACCAGTATATGGCCATGGGGCGCTCCCACCCACGTGCGCGCGCCCATCCCATCGACGACCGGCGCTCGCACGTGCTCGCCCACCTCAAGATTCGCGCGCTCCGACGGCGAGCGCATGCCGCAGCTAGCAGCTAGAGGAGCAGACGTGCTGCCAGTGCCGCCGCCTCCGCTAGAATCAAGAGAGTCCAGCGACGACTAAACCCATCAACGTGTAAAAGCAGGTTTAAAGCCATATTTCTCTCTTGTGTACGGGTCACCTGCTTGAGCTTGTTTGTTTCGGATTAACGTAACGTTGCGTTGCGTTCAGCAACCCACCCGTGCTCCGATCGACCAGCTCAGCGAACGGTTCAAGCAGCGCTGTAGCCTCCGGTTCAGCAACCCACCCAAACCGATCGCTGTAGCACTGTTGTACCCGCCGGGCGATTCCATTTTCCCCAAGCCATGGCGTCCCGTGAGCGGCACAGCGGGAGTCCTACCCCCCGCGCTCCAGATCGACGGACCCCTCGGCAAGTCCGCGACGGCAGCCGCGAAAGCCGACGCTCGATCTGGCATCTCCGCGCCGACATCGTCGTCGCCGAGCGCGCGGAAGTCGCTCGGGAAGCTCTTCCTCAAGTGCCGGGTCATGCAGCGCAACCGGCGACTCATCGACGGTTCGTAGATCCGGCAACGCGGGTGGCAACGAAAACCGTCCCGCCGTCCAATCAACTCCGTGGCGAAAGAGGTACCATCCTTTCTACACCTCTCCGGCAAGGAAGGTACTTGCATCTGGGACACCCTCCATTGGAACCCTCTCGTCCCCTGCTCGTCGTCCCCTCTGCCTCCTCGGCCTGTAATTTTCCCTCCGTCGTCACCGCCGTGTAAGGTTAGTTTTTTTCACCATCCTTTGTGTACTTGTTGTATTTTGGTCGATTTATTGTATGGAATATGCCAACAAATTTAAACTACCCTATTCCCATGCCGCAATGTTCACAGTAGTAGTTCGGTAAGAAATTCCCAACATTACATGTTGTACTGCTAGGTTTCACTTTAATTAACTGGCATCGACATTTTTTCATTGACAAAAATATCAGTAACATATAGGTGCTAGGAGTGTGGCTATACGTTGTGAAAAGGCATACAAGAATAAGCAGACAATGAAAAGATTGCATGTGAATAATTGAACATTGAAATCAAACCGTTAAATAGTACCTGCATCACACAGTGCAATGAACTAAGAAGGACAAGAGAGAATTAATATGGGCACAAGGTTTCTTTATCGAATGTTATTAAGCTTTGTCCCTTAGAAGATTATAAATTTTTTGCAACTTCGAAGTGCTACGTGAGCAAATTGTCCTTATTTATATTGCATGATCATGTTGGATCGGACATTTGTCAGCTTCATTTTGAACTGAAAGGTATGACTGTATCGGTAGTTTAGGTCCTCAGAAGCACGTTACGAATTCAGTAACTTCTCAAGTATTAAAGCTATTCTTGTCAATTATTAAAGCGTTTAATTTTGTATCGACAAACGGGAGGTTTATACTTCTGAAGCCAATCAAACATATGACATATCAGATAGTTGACTATGCTGATCTGTTGCTGTCAGCAAAACACCGGATCTTGTAGTGCTAACTGAAGTGCATCTGTCAAGTTCAGTAATTTATATGCATTGCCTTTTGTGCTGTGTGTTTCATTGTTTTAACTTACGATTATTCCATATGTTGTGCATTACAAGGTTAAATTGGAGATGTCTTCGAGTAGCAAAAAGAAGGCTACAAGTCACAAATGGACGGCAGCGCAGTTGTACTGTCAGGACCTAATGAGAGACGGTTACATGCCTAAGGGCCACCAAGAGGGCGATGGGTACGAAATACTTTCTCAGAGGCTTGAAGATCGATTTGGCGTTAAGCTCAGGGCAGATCAACTCAAGAACAAATGGGACAACACCTGAAGGGAATGGCAGAGGTACAAAGATCTTAAGAACTCGACCGGGGTAGGCATCAACCCCTACAATCACAACATCGAAGCCCCTGATGAGTGGTGGGAAGAAGCTGAGAAGGTAATCCCATTGCGCTCTATATATGTACATGTTTGTCTGTATGCATTGCTGTGTACATGAGAAGGTAACTCATTAATTGATTGCACTGTGCAGCGCGAAAAGAACGTTGATAAATGGAGATTTGGTTTCCCTCATGAGACGGAATGTGATGAGCTATTCGGTGCGCACAGGGGCGGATCTAGGCCCAGGGCCACCTGGGCCGTGGCCCGGGGCGTGGCCCAAATAAGGGTTATACCCCCCTAGGTATATGGCTAAAAAGGCTAAGGCCCAGGGCCAATTAGGTCATCCACCGATCCAGTTCAAGGGCCAGCCTCCTCCTGCCTCACCCCTCATGGCGCCGCCTCCCTCTGGCTCTCGCTCTCTCGATACCTCGTCACGCACCGCCTCCCTCTGACTCGCTGTCCGGCCTGTCCCGGCCACCGGCGCCCAGCTACCCCCAGCCACGGCCCTCCGTCGTCCTCCGACAAGGCCGGCCGGCCCCGGCCCAGATTCCCGCGGCCTCCTCACGCTCGCCGGCGGCTCCTCCTTCCGTCCTTCACCTCTGGCCAGCTGGCCACCGCCGGCGCCCCGGCCGTTAATATTGATTTTTTTATTTAAAATTCTAGGTTTGAGATCTAGCGCTACTATTGAAGAGACATAACCTTGGAAGAAGCGAATCTGGCTTAAAAAGGTACTATATCATTTTAGATTAGCAATCTTTCTTTCAATTTCTTTGTTACTTTTTTCGATTAGACAAATTGAGTTGTGTGATTGAACAAATCTTCATCTTACATTAGTACGAACATAATTTTTAGTTTGATATACCAATTAGAGTGGCCGGTAGTTGGCCCGGGTCTTAGCAAAATCCTGGATCCGCCACTGGGTGCGCACACTCCAGCAACAGCTAGACATCATGGTGGCGGCACAGGAGCTCCGATAGAATACATCAACGAGGACAGTGGTGATAATAGAAAAATGTCTCGGAGGATGTCTCGGAGAATGGGTGCTCGCTATGGCGCACGTCTTGGCCGTCGTGGCGGACAATCTTCCTCCCATGCTGTTGAAGATGGTGCGCCCTCGCGGATGCAGTCATCTGAAGGGAGGTCATCTGGGAAACATCCCAGAGTCGTATAACTTCGTATAATGTATGCTATACGAAGTTATTACGACTTACGATTATTCCATATGTTGTGCATTACAAGGTTCAATTGGAGATGTCTTCGGGTAGCAAAAAGAAGGCTACAAGCCACAAATGGACGACAGCGCAATTTACTGCCTTTGTGCAATACTGTTAGGATCTAATGAGAGACGGTTACATGCCTAAGGGCCACCTAGAGGGCGATGGGTACGAAATACTTTCTCAGAGGCTGGAAGATCGATTTGGCGTTAAACTCAGGGCATATCAACTCAAGAACAAATGGGACAACACCCGAAGGGAATGGCAGAGGTACAAAGATCTTAAGAACTCGACCGGGTAGGCATCAACCCCTACAATCAGAACATCGAAGCCCCTGATGAGTGGTGGGCAGAAGCTGAGAAGGTAATCCCATTGCGCTCTATGTTGTTTGTCTATATGCATTGCAGTGTACATGAGAAGGTAACTCATTAATTGATTACACTGTGCAGCATGAAAAGAACATTGATAAATGGAGATTTGGTTTCCCTCATGAGTCGGAATGTGATGAGCTATTCGGTGCGCACACTCCAGCAACAGCTAGACCTCATGGTGGCGGCACAGGAGCTCCGATAGAATACATCAACGAGGACAGTGGTGATGATAGAGAAATGTCTCGGAGGATGGGTACTCGCTATGGCGCACGTCTTGGTCGTCGTGGCGGACAATCTTCCATGCATGCTGTTAACGATGGTGAGCCCTCGCGGATGCAATCATCTGGAGGTAGGTCATCTGGGAAACATCCCAGAGAGGCAGACTACGAAGCATTCTGTCGGCAGCTAAAGAAGGCGTACCCTGGTAATAGCTCGGGGGGGCGTCAGGCCATGTGTAGCCAATCAGCTCAATCCCCAAACTAGGATAAACTGGAGATGCAAGCGTGGTTGGATGAACTAACAGTGCTGGAATAGCCTCAACGAGCCCTGATTACGCAATGGCTTGCTTCGTTCTATCCCAAGAGCAGTACAAGGTTGCATATCGTTGCCTTGCCGGTACAGTAGTTGAAGCAAAGCTAAATTACCTCCGCTTAGTCTGGGATGAGATACGCCGGCGCTGAAAGGTCGCGGCTTTGCTGCTGTACTGTTGCTGCTAGTCTTCCTGCTCGATGTGCCTTGTATTAGATTTGTTGGATAGTTCTATTTTTAGTCCTGTGTGCCTTGTATGTGAGTTGTAACTTCAATTTTTAGTCCATAATGCCTTGCATGAGATGTGTAACTTCCATTTTTAGTGATGTGTATGTTGTATGAGACTTGTAATTGTCCGGCAAATTTTATTGAGTTGTACTGAATTTAGTTCTATGGTAACTTGTATGAGACTGCTGTATTATTTGTAACAATGTGAAAACCTCATTGCATTTGGCAATAAGCAGGTTGACATACATTTTTGGTTGCTGGCAATAAGTAGGTTGACATACACAAGCTAGCTCATGGTCATGGCTGCCTATTTTGGGCTTGCCTGTTGGACTCACTTCCGCCAACAATCCACAGGAACATTCCAAGAGCTTCCTTTGTGGTTACACTTCTACCACCCCGAACACCGTACCGGGTGACCAATAGGTCATGCAAAGTTAAAAATTGGGCCGGTGTCATTCGGAACATGTTAAAGCACTGAACTTCATCTTCGAGTGTCGTTGACCCATGATATCCCTTGTAGACAACACGTCGATGCGGTCATCGTGGACCCAATGGACCGCCAGGTTGTAGGGCAGAGTACGCCGCAAAACACAACTTGGCGAACTCGTCATCGACCATGTTATCGTCGAATACGTACTCAAGCATTTCGGCTAAAGAAATGAGCATGTGTTGGTTAATCCATAAGGAATACACATCCCATGTGTTGGGATGATGAAAGTCATCTTGCAAAGCTTGAAACTGTGTTTATAGCAAAATGCAATTCTATGGTCTTAAGTGAGAAAGATGAATTACTTAAAAGCAAGAGGTAAAGGTTCAAAAACTGCGAGCCCAAGTGCCTCAATATTGGATAATGGAACTATGGAGGTTTCTACAAACTTTAGATATTATTATGATGTTACATATAGTATTAGCCCTGATGACCGTACATGATTGAGCTACATCTGTAATGTTCAGAAAACTATCATGTTAATAGCTCTATGTTAATGTCAGGATTTCATCAAAATTTTACTTAGTTAAACAAATACAATTTTCTTTTTTCCATGAGTACTAGTATTTTGCAGGCTGCCCATTGCTGTGTTTATGCTTAAGGACTAAGAAGCTAACATGGTGCAAGCAAGTGAATTGGGATCTAATCATACTTGTGTGGGCTTAAAGTGAGCTTTGCTAGCTCAGGTATTCATGGATTGGTCGTAACAAGTAAATGAATCTTAATTCAGTTTTGCTTCAGGTTCTGAATTTTCAGTCCTTGCTAAGAGCCAATGGTTAACAAGTAAATTGTGTTTAACAGAACGCAATGCATGGTTCTACGCCGAGTGTCAATTGAAAGCTGGAAGAAATTAATCATTAGTGTGAGAGTGCTGGGGATAAGAAATAGTACCACTCTAGAGGTCAAGCTCGTACGAAGCATCCAGTAGCAGCAGCTTAATTTACTCCAGTAGTACCGAGCTAGCTAGCTTGTCATGGGGAGGGCGGCGAGACGTGTGCGGGCCTTCGCGCTAACGGCATTGGACGTGGCGCTTCTTCTTGCGCTTAGAGTGCCCGCCGAGGCGCGGCTCTTGGAGAAGCAGAACTTGGGCGGCGGAGGTGGCTTCGGTGGTGGCGGAGGGCTCGGTGGTGGTGCTGGGCTCGGCGGAGGCGGCGGTGCGGGTGGTGGATTCGGTGGAGGGCTCGGTCACTGTGGAGGCCTTGGTGGTGGGTTCGGAGGTAGTAAAGATGGTGGTCTAGGCGGAGGCGGTGACCTTGGCGGAGGTGGTGGGTTCGGCGGTGGCGGTGGCGCCGGTGGTGCGCTCAGTGGAGGTCTTGGCCATGGAGGTGGCCTTGGAGGCGGGTTTGGAGGCGGGAAAGGCGGGGATGGTAGGCGCCTGTCCGCCTGGCAGAGGAAGGAGGGCGTCGGCGGAAGCTCGCGTCGGCGAAGGAAGCTCGTCGGCAGGGATGGATTCGGAGGGCAGGAGAGTAGGATTGGAGGGACGAGCTCCGTCGGCCGACAGAGAGAGAAAGCTAGCCGCGCGGAGGGACACGCGTGCTTGAACCGGTCCGCGACCGTCGGCTGGGCGTTTAGCCATGGAACGCAACGCAACATTACGTTAATCCGAAACAAACAAGGCATTGATGCTTTTCTAACCGTTCTTAAGAAGATGTAGTTTCCTCCTAAATTTATGAGTTCCGAAGGCGAAGCATAATGATTCAGAGTAATGTTGTGTGAGTTTATGCAGATGAAGCACGATAGTTAAAGATGTAAAATAGATTTTTTAAAAAAAATATAGCTTATCATTAGATTAATTAAAGTTATATCAAACAAACTGATGCATTGTTTGCCTATAAACTATGTCATATATATAAGATATAGCTAAGGTAATATAGATGACAGAGGCCAAGTAAAGAGTAAAAAGATCGATAAGGTAGACTCTATTGATCGCTTCGGGCGTAGTCCGGTTCACAAAACCGCCGGTTGACCACGGTTAACCGCGGCTAACCGCCCCTCCGCGGGGGCCCGGTTAGGTAAACCGGCGGTTTAGGGTTTAGGGGTTTGGGCAAAATTCGTTTAAATAAATTTTGAATGTGAAATATACATGAAAATTCCTAAAAAGACTATTATTCATCCTAAGCATTTTAGCTAAACAATTTTTTTAAAAAAAATTTCTAATGTATATTTTAAAGAATTTTACCAATTTTCATCTATTTTGACATTTTTTCCTCAGAAACCGTGGTTAACCGTGAAAAACCACGGGTTAACCGGGAAAAACCACGGCTAACCGCGAACAAAACCGGAAAGACGGAGTTTTGAATTTGGGTGAAAAATCGTACGGAACCGCCGGTTAATCGCAGTTAATCGGCTCCGCGCCATTGCCGACTCGGAGATCTCTGACGGTTTTGTGAACCCTGGGCGTAGTTCCACTATTTGGTCAAACGCTGGTTTTGTGGGTAGAACCATTCTTAAAGGATCTTATTCTCTCACTAGGAAGTTGACAAGTACTGCCAACCAAAATAAACCCATTTAGGATTTTCAGGACCTCTCTATATTCAATTTAATAAGATGGAATGGGTAAAAATTCCATAAAAAGCTAATACTTCACCTAGAATAATTATTAGGATGACTCTTTTTTTCAAAAAAAACTTGACTGGTTCTTTTGTACCACATCTTGTGCCTCCTGCTATATTTCCAAACTTATTCTGAAGTTTTTATAAAGCAAGCAATGATCATAATCCTGTAAGCACAACAATATGTGTTCAACTCGGGGGCCACGCCGTGGCCTAGCCAAGCCCGCCCCAAAACCCTAGTGCCACCGCCGGCGGCGACGGCGGCCCTCCTGCTCCTCCCTCTACCCCTCAGTCTCCTCTTCCCCATCTCTTCGGCCTCCTCCTCCCCAAGTTGCTTTGCCCAGCGGTGGCGCTTGCGCCGGTTTCGGCGAGCGGCCGCCTAGATCTGGCGGCGGGCCAGCGGATCGGGCAAGACTCGAGTAGCGGCGTCTACCTCCTCAACAACCACTTCGCTAGCGTCCTACCCCCCAGCTCGGTGGCTACGAGCTACTGTAGGCGCTCGAGCTCAATGGCAGCTCCCTCTCCGGTGTCGTCCCTACCTTCCTCGCCAGCGCAGCAGCGCAAGGGCGCCTCCAGTGGCTGCCTCGGCACTCGCGGCAGCGGCCAGTTGTGGCGGCAGTGGCTGGCAGCTTTGGAGATTCAGGCGGAAGGGCAGCTCCAGCGGTGGCATCGGCACCCACAGCGGGCTGTGACGTCCCCGTCGTGCCCCTACCGCCGACTGATTCGTGGGGCGGTGATCCTTGCACCACCGGGCTCAACTGCCGGCGGGAGGCTCTGCATGCTAGTCATCGGCCGGCGTCTCCCTCGTTCTCCCCGGCGTCGGCCCCGCCCAGATCACCGTGGCGCCCAGATCTGGCTGCGGCACACCAAATCTGGAGACAGTTGGTCCTGCGTTGCGGGTGCCCGTCGGTGCCCTCCTGCCTCGCCTCGCTTGGGGCGCTCGGTGGTGTGGATGTGTCGCTGGCTTTCCGGCGTCGCGGCTCCACCATCACGCTTTTCCAGCTCCCCGGCGTCCTTCCGCCACATCAGACGTGGCCACCCCAATCCTCGTGTCGTTGCCACCCTTGCAAGAGCTCAGTTTCATTCCCCTCCACCTATGTCCCATCAGGTTGTTGTTGTTGTTGTTATTCCCCGTGTCTTCTTCCTCCTCCATCCTCTTTCTCTCCTGTTTCTGTGAGTCTTCGGTGGACTACGACATGTGGATGTCGTCGAGGAGGGGCAGAGCTCGCCATCGACGATGTGGCAGCTCCGGCACATGAGGAGCGGGCAGTGCCGCTCCGTGTCCCAGATTCTGCAGATGTCGGAAACACCGGAGGCGTTGGGGGGAAGCCGCAGCGAGGAACTTCGCCACGTGGAGGCATTGGGCGAGGGGCGACAGGGAGGGGATCCACCGTAGCAGCGACGTGAGGTCCTCCGCCACCGTCTACTGGTGCGCGTCGTTCAGCGCCTTCAGGCCGACAAAGGCCATGAACACCGCCGGGAAGATCAAGAACAGCGTGCATGGCACCCTGCGCTCTCCGGCGATAGGCGGCAGCCAGTTGTGGGCAAAGTCGATTCTTACGCTTTAGAAATAATCCGCAAGCGGACGGATATCGCTTGTAGTTTTCACCCGGGAGTATTCCAGAGTATCGAATCTACAGGGAATGAGAGAGAAGGATAATCCTAATATCTATATTATTTAAGATACCAGCCAACTAGTTAACGGGGGTAAGGATAATAATAAGATAATAAGACCGGTGACACGCACAGAGGAGTATGAAAAGATAAGTTAGGCAGATAGTTAGGAGGACAACGAGAAGAGTATAAAGTTCCTTAATAGTGCAATCAATTACCAGGCTGAGCTAGCAGATATGAGTTTGGAGCTTTGTTTTAAGAACTTCGTCGGAGCTCGGCTGATTCACCACCATCCACTATCAGTTAAGAACACCGAATGATTATGACCATCTTCGATTGGGCCTTAGTAGTCCAATTCGTAACGCAGTGGATTACGCGTGAGATAAATCTCGGATGGCCGATAGGGCTGTCATCACCTACTACCTACCACAAAGTACGTTGGAATGGGTGTAAACCAAGTCAGAGATAATCTCAGACACCACGTCTGCTACTAAATCCGATCACTCCTCCCCGAATCCTAGGAAGATGATCCAAGTTCAATACTTAGGCTATTCTAAGCATATGAGAATGAACCCAGACTCGGAACCAGATGAACTTCATCAACCGCTTCAATAATTCACACTTCCCACTTAGTGCAAATATGCTCAGTTCAGATAATGAAAGACACTTATATTATAAAAGTAAAGTCTTACAAAAGGGAAAGGATACAGAGCTATTACCCGAACTCCCGAAGACAATTCCGGAACTCCAAGCTTCAGCTCGACTCAACTCTAACCCCCAAACTAACTACTCTAACAAGTGAAGAGTGACTCCAAATAAGAGAGATGTGTTGTGTGTTATCTCAAGTGAGGTGAGGGGGTCCTTTTATAGCCATCCGCAACCAATGGGGAGCTTCCACGTCATGGGACAAGTGTCATCTCTACACCAACCGAAGGGGAATCCGAGAGGAGATCCAAGGGGGTCGGCCGGCCTAGGTGGGTCGGCCGAACCACCTTCGGTCGATCCCGACCCTCGTTTTCGCCTGGGATGCCTCTTTGATGGTGTAGATCAATCTCCCACATCGGTTTTGCTAGTTAGAGCTGGTGGAACTGACTTCATTGAGAGCCAAGTGACCCAAGTGTGAAGGAACTGCAGCCATTTGATCAAACTGACGCAGTTGGACGCTTGAGATTACTCCATAATGTGTTTCTTGGTAACTGGGAGAAGTTGGAGTCGGTTGGATGCAAAGGCTAGGTCGGCCGGCCAAGGGTGGGCCAACCGACCGGCTTCTGTGTTCGGTTCAGCTTCGGTTTTTCTCCACTTTATTTCTAAGAACAAAAACTCACCAAAACTTATGGAAATTTATTAGTTTAAATAAAATGTCTGTATAAATCTTGATTTTACCCCAAATCATCGGAAAGTTGGCGTATATCGGCGTATGAAATTGGACTTTAACGACTGCCAACAATCACCCTTCCCGCGCGTCCTCGTCGGCACAGAAAAACAACGTAGGTCGTGATGAACAAAGAAATGAGGAGAAATCAGAACACTCACGCGTGCTCAACGGTGTCCTGTTCGAGGAAGTGGAGATGCAATGGTGTCCCCACACTTGGTCGGAGACGCACAAGTCAGAATCGTAATCGTAATCAGGAATAAAGGTGGAAAATTCCGAGAGTATTTGGATGTGGAGGGGATGAATCGCTGCGGACGACAAAGGCGGCGCCACCGCTTAGATGAATGGCCTGGACCACTGACCGTGGGCGAAGTCGACGACGATCCGGATCGGAGTTAGCCTGGCGATGTTCCTCGGCATGGAGAGGAAGGTGTCTGCGCTTGGCCAGCTGCTGGGAGAGCTCGAAGACTCACAAAAGCAGGAGAGAGGGAGGATGGAGGAGGAAGAAGCTAAAATATATTTTTTATAAATGAAAATGTCATGTGTTTACCCTATGTGGCAATACCTCTCCACACGGGATACCACAGTGGTAAAACCTCTCTGAAAACCGCTTCCAGGGGTTATTTGCACCACTGAACGAATTTTAGGGGTCCACTTAGACGGTTTTGCACGTGGGGGGTTAGAGTCTCTGCACCACTATAGTTCAGGGATCATCAGGTAGACATTTTTCTATTTTTTACAGAAAAATCATTCATTGAATCCAAGCTAAACTATATATTGAGTTTCTTACAATTAACATAATATATGAATTTTCGTTTTTTTTAGCTTTGCATAATTGCTTAGCATTTCACCATATTTTTAATGCAATTAGAAAACATTAGAAAATTTTAAAAATTAATACACGTGAAAAATGGAAAATATTTTTGAGCTCATAAAATAATTATGCAATATGGGCACGCCACTCTGACCGAGGGACCAATTATGTCTAGCTTTGATATTTTGACTACCAACCAACAATTTTATCCTCGACTTTCTAATCTAACTTACCTTCTTACGTGTTGTTCCGATAGTGTCCCCCAAAGTAGAGTCTATTTTATTTTACTAGTTTTTTTGGAGTTTTTTTGACACACGTTCAACATTAAAAAATGACTCAAAAAAGAAAGTGTTTGTCTTTTAGAAACAAAAATAGATTAAATAAGCAGACTAATTAAATAAGTTAAGTTAGGAAAAACACTCTTAGAAAGATGATTTATAGATTAAAAAAGGATGGAGGGCCAAGTGTCCACAATAATTTCTTTCCTGATGATTAATTAGCAACAATATTTATTATATATATGATGTTAGAATAATGGGCTTAGCCCATATATTTGGGAGCAATCTTTGGTAAATCTCAAAGGCCTATGTATAGAAGGAAGCGTGGAAATTGTTTTTGCACTACAAAATCGATCGGATTCAAAGTATTGCGACCGAAACTAATAAAAGACTTAGGTTTTTGTAGTGAGTCTTGAGAGAAATTACATGCCCTGAAAAGGGTTTATTTATAGTGCAAGAGTCATGCATAGGTAAAACTAGAAAGAACTAGAAAAGAAACTAAAACATATGTAATCTAGACTAGCCGCATGGGCGAGCCCGTGGCGCGCCGAGGTTGGGGCGCGCATGGGCGGCGCCTAAACGCGTGCATGTGCTCGCGTGAGCGCGCCAGCGGCGGGCAAAAAGCGTGGGATACGCGCGGGCGGCGTCCCAGCGACGCGGCGGCAAACGCGCATGCGAGGACGCGGTGGGAAAAAACGGAGGGAAATTGCCGTTCCGTGGGAATCGAACCGCGCCCGCCGGGGTGAAACCTCGCTGTGCTAGCCATCCCAGCAAACTGCGCGAGCCGTTGCTGCCTGCATGAAAAAAACTGTTTTAAACGTAAAAACCGAACGGACGGCCAGATGCTGCAGGGTGCGCCCGATCGGACTGCCGTGGCTGCGCCGGGCGGGCAGGGCAGCCACGTGGCCCGCCCGGGAGAGCACCGGGAGAGCAACTCAGCTATGTACTATTTATAGATAAGCTCTATTTGGAACCGATTTGCCAATCATACCACTACGGGGCCAATTGTGCCTTTGGGCCTTCTGCTATTTTCTGGTGTTAACGGTGTTCTGTTGTCTACTTCCACTACATCGACTACTTCCTCTACACCTTTACTGTGATCTGCTTTGATTACACCTTCGTTGCGATAGGGTCATTGCATTCACTTTTCATTTCTAGGAAAGATTGGTACGTGCTACTCTAACTTTGCGGGTTTTTCCTTATTGTAGGTTATTTCTTGTTGTAGTTTCACCCGTTGTGTTTGTGCATGAGTATATACTTAATACAATTATATGCATGTCTAGTTTATACTTACGTGTCTTGCTTAATTTGTTGTTTTAACTTGTTATGATTTATTATGTGATTAAGTTAAATCTAAAAATCTTTTCGTATCCGACATATGTGTTGGTATAATGCGAAATTAGTTTGTCGTCAACTTCGTAATTCCCTTCTTTGTACGTTCTGTACGATTATTTAGAGGTGAGCGCCGATGGCCAATGATGAGCTTGGACGTTTGTGAGTGGTGCAAATGTGCAATGTACCGCTGGTTCTGGCTCATTGTTTAGTATCAATAAATAGTACAAAGCCGAACATTGAGCTGCCCCTCGATGCCACACGTCACCGTCGATGTGCCACGTCGCCCCGTTCGTTCGCAGCCGTCCAATTGCACGCGCCAGGCAGATCCGGCCGTCCATTTTATTTTTTACATATCAAAGGATTTTTTTCGCGCAAATATTAGGCACGCTGGTGGTTTGGCCGGTTGGTTAGCACAAGCAGTTGGTCACCTGGGAGCCCCGGGTTCGAATCCCGCGTGCCCCCCTTTTTCTCCTTTTTTCGCTTCTGGATTGGGTTCATCTCTATAGTAATTCGAATGACGTAAACATGAAAAAGTAGGAGCTTAGCGGGTCCTTACCCCCCTTTATCTGATTAGAGCGGAAAGGACCCGCGGAATTCTTACGGACGCACATACGCGACTAGTTTCTTCCAAAAATACGCTGTAAAGCTGCATTGGTAGGCCACGTGGAGGAGAGCTAGCTGTTCCGCTCATCTTTCATTCCAGGTTTCTCATCCTCAACGGCAGCGAATTTTCCCGTGTGATAAAAAATCTCTCCCTGCCTTCTTGATTTTCTCTTCTTTTTTTCCCATGCAAGCTCACTCTTCTCCTTTCGTTAAATTAACTGATATTCATCTAAGCAAAAGTTCGATGTGGCATAGATTTGTCAAATGGCTATAGAATATAGATATTGCTGGCATAGACCATTTGTAGGCCCTTATAATTTATAGTATACGATTGCCATCATTTTATATCCCTCGACTATCCAAAATGTCAATTATGAGTTCTAAACTACAAAACCGATTTTTTTAACACCATCATCTATTAAAACCGGATCACTTTACATCCTCGGTGGTTAGGTCAGTGTTTTTGGTGATGTAGCATCCAGTCTTATCAAGATGGAGGATGATTTTGCTGATGTGGCATCCGGATTTGTCAAGTTGCTTGCATACTTGGCATAATTATTGATTTTTTACTCCAAAATTTAAAAAAACTTGAAAATATTTCAATGCATATGTGAAACCATGCGCTCACTATTTGACATCTCATGTTGATTTGGGATTTTGATGTTTGTTTGAGTTTGGAATTCGGAAACTTAAGTTGTGGCCGGTTTAGTGTCGAATGGGCTTCTGATATATATCGCCGCGTGCGTGTCTCTTTCCAGCATATCCAATGGGTTTCGCCTCGCATGTTGCTCCCATAGGGTCTCTCAGGGCATCCAGCGCGTGATCCGGCATATGTAGCCCAAATTGGTGTTTTATTGGTACCCTCGGTCGTTGAGACCGGACCGTCCGATATGCCAGCCGGCCTGCGTGATTCCTCCTCCGCAAAATTTAGTTTTTCATACTTTTGAGGGTCTTCCCGTACTCAAGAAATTATGTGTTGTACACGAACATTGTAGAGAATTTCGAGATATAACTTTTTCTTGTTAACTAATTTTTCATTGGAGCTACAGAAAAATCACAAAAAATGGAAAAGGATTCTTCTTTGTTGGGATGTGATTGGAAATGTGCATTTTTGTGGGATTTTGTAAATGTTTTGTTTTGACATGCAGCTAATGACTGATTAAAAAATGGACTGTTTTTAACAAATATCACTTATGATCTTTATATATGTAATCTAAGTATTTAAAAGGATATCGGTCTTCAAAGTTTTAAGATTTTAATTGTGCCATTTAAACGAAGGATTTTCTTGAAGTAGGTGGTTCGCATCAGTTTAAGTTAAACAAATCAGTTCGCGTTGTGCATTTCGTCTTAGATAGGATTAACGCCCACGCGAGATGAGCTTTCCATCGAAAAGAACAAAAGGAAGAGCTTGGGCCTTGGGACGCATGAGCTAGCTACCTAGCTCAGGAAACCCATATATCCAATGAGACGAAACATTCGACGCAGATGCATCGTTGGTTGGGCCGGTCCACTCACATCGTGAGCCGCACTTTTGGACACATTTCGACGGCCACCGAATAAGATGGTTCTCATTTTTCCTCTGCTTGCTAGCTAGCAGACCTGATCATGCGTAGCCCGGTCCGACCAACCCGATCTAACCTGGCCCAAAAAAACCCGACCCGACAATATGCCGAGCGGGTTCGGGTACCAATTTGCTACCCGAAACCCGAAAAACCTAAAAAACCGAGAAAATCTGAAAAAACCTGACCCGACCTAACATGTTCAATGAGCAGGCTCAGGTTTGAAGAACAAGCCCAGCAACCCGACCATGCCTGACTCAAACCCGACCTGACCCGATGAATGATCAGGTCTACTGGCTAGTTTCGTAACACAAATGTTTCCTCTCTTAAAAAAATGCACAAATGTTTTGCATTGAAATGTGAGGCTGCGAGCAGCTAGCAGACCTGTTTTGTCACTTTTGCGTGTGTTTTGTCACTTTTTGCGTGTGTTGGTGGGGTGGGCGGGTGTATAGATGGCCAAACGGGCGGCCCGGCATGGCCCGGCCCGAGCCTAAGGCCTAGGCACGATTGCCTGCCAAACTGTGCCAGGCCAACCCGAGGCACGACAAGCTAGATGGGCCATGTCGGCGCATTTAACAAATGGCTAAGAAAATATGCTCAAATAGGTAAAAATGAAGCCACTAGGCTTTGAACCTAAGATATAAGGCTTGTTTCCACCTCTGTTGGTCAATAGAACGTTTGTTCCTTTGTGTATATTACATTATAGTTTGTTCTAATATACATACTATTAAATGAAAATAAAACAAAAACTAATCGTGACGTGCCCGTGCCGGCCCACGGGCCTAGCCTTCGTCCCAAGCACGGCGCGGCCAATCAGGCCGTGTCGGCTCGAGCCCTATCTATATCGTGTCGTGTCGTGCTTTGGGCCGGGTCAAAATGTCGTGCCTCGTGCCGGTCCATTTAGCCCGAGCCATTTGGTCATCTATAGGCAGGTGGCGGCGACTTGTTGATTTCACTCTTTCTAATATTTCTATTTCTCAAAATAGCTTTTTTTGTACATATTGAATCCGCTTCACAAAGATTGGCAAGATCGGTCCAACCAAATGTATCGGTTTGTGGAAGTCATTTCCCAAATCTCGTGAGACCAATTGTTTCAGGTTATGTACGCATGGTGTTTGTCAGCTCTAGCCTTCCACCCATCAACCCATCTGTTAGTTTCACCTTGATACATCGTCTCCAAAATTTGCCATAGGGCCATGTCAATTCAACTCGGCCAACACAACCATAATAAGCATGGTCGGATTGAAATTTTTTTTTTAGAAATAAAACTATATTATGATATTATCTATATACAAGCTATTCTAGTATTTTTAAAAGAGAAAATTGCACCGTTGCCCGTTGCCCCTGAACTTGTAGCAATTCTCATGTAGCTGCCTAAACATTAGTTTTACTTTCTCCCCCCCCCCCTCGTATAACTTCGTATTGTTTGCACGGTTGTCCAAAAACCGTTAGGACAACCGTTAAGTGCTGACGTGGCAATTACGTGGCCGTTAATCGCTGATGTGGCTGCCACATGGTAGCTAAAGGCTGACATGGCAATCCACATGGCTAGCCATTGGTAAAAAAATTTAAAATTCGAAAAAATTAAACAAATCAGGAAAAATCAGAAGAAACTATAAAAAATCAAAAAAAGAAAAATAAAAAAAGGGGAAAAATCGAATTTTATGTTTTTCCTTTTTATGATTTTTTTCAAATTTTATGGATTTTTGAATTTCCCCCTTTTATTTTTGAATGTTTTTTTATCGATTTTTAATGTTTTCTTACAAACTTTTATGTTCTTTCCTTTTTCCAATTTTTTATAAATCTTTTCCAATTTTTATTTTTTATGATTTTGTCAAATTTTTAAAACTTTTATGAAATTTTTCACCAACAGCTAGCCAGCGGCCATGTGGGTTGTCATGTCAGCCTTCATCTGCCATGTGGTAGCAACATCAGCGCTTAACAGCCACGCAATTGTCGTCAACACTTAATGGTAAAACTCAAGTTTGGGGCAATCGTGCAAACAGAGACAAGTTTGGGCGGGCGAGAAAGTAAAACTCAAGTTCAGATGGCTACGTGAGAATCGCTGCAAGTTTAGGGGGTGACAGTGCAATTTTCTCTTTTGAAAACAGTTATGTTCAACCAATTTCTTCAAGCTTTGGATCAAAATCTCATAGGGTGATAATGCGAGGCGTGTCTAATAAAATTGGATGGTACTGGATTCACACCAAAATTAATTTTATCGGTCACTAGCCAACTTCTTTGTCTTGTGCGAAAACAACTCAGCCAAACATAATTAAGTATATCGTAAAATATATTATTTATAGGAATGTCGGTCTAATGCAATTATAAAGTTGCAAGCCTTGTAAATATGTCATTATGTCATCTTCAAATTTACCCCTTCTTGACTCTTCGTCCTCCTTCTCACCTTTCTCTTTCCCCTCCCTCCATCCCTCTCCCACGTTCCATCCACATCATTTACGGTGATGTATCTCCCTCTTGAGCTCTCCCTCACCCTCGGCCACATTGGCTAGCTCCTCTGGTGACACTCCTCAAGTTTCCCTAACTTCTACCTCCTCCTCCTTCTCTCTCCTCCCATCAGTGACCATGTCGATTTTGGGCTCTCGGTGGTGGCTGCAATGGTGGATGAGGAGGTGAAGCCTCCCATTTCCAAATCCACTTCTTAATGAAGTTCATTGCAGTGTGGTGCCCTCTTAGGAAGAATAGAGTTGGTGGAGGAACTTTGTGGGCATGGGGGATGGTGTACATGAGAGGTCTTTGTATGGGCAGACAGGGAGGATTGGAGGAGGATACTGGAGGTTGATGACTCCATGGTAGCTCGGAGGATGAAGAGGAGGAAGAGCAAGGATCACGATAAAATGGAAGATCAACGGACAGGAAAAGGAGTATCTTGTGAATTTTAACTTTGGCTTTGGTTCCTTTCGTGGGTAACAATTTGTATAATTTTCTCCTCTATGTTTGGTTGATTAAGTGTTGTGTCAATGTGGTTATTGGATGATGAAATTGAGGCTTTAGTAGATCAACTATGTGTGCAACGACTGTATTGTATATTGCACACATTTTTGTCGTGATTCAAAGTCTATCTATATTAATGAATTTTAGACAAATGTCTTAGGTTTCTATAGAGTCTTAGAGTGCTAAATTTAGTTAAACAATTTAAAATTTATGGAGATAATCAATGTCCTAAGTTTGTTTGTGATGCCATGGTGATAATTTAATAGCTAGGTCTATATGATCATGATTGGTGAAATGTTCGTTTTAAGAGAGAGAATTTATATTGTAGGGGGTAGTTGCTTTGGTTGGTGCCTTCTATGCATCAATACACGTCATTCGTTAAAAAAAAATGCAAACGTGTGATATTCTTCTTTCTTGATTACTCTGCTTGTCTATTTTTGTTGCTAACTTTTCAACTAATGTTAATGTGATCATGATGACAATAAAATTACAACCACATAATGATAAGTTGGTGACCTTAGCCCCTCTACCCTTTCCTTTACCTTTTCCCTTAGCAATGCCCTTCTTCTGCTCGCCATGTCCATTCCATGGTCCTTTCTTCCCTTTCCCACACCTTTGTCAGCCGTTGCCGTTGGAGGAACCATGTGTTGCATGCGCTTTGGACGCATCTTGCATCCCGTGGGATGAGTATGATGGTTCTTCATAAGAAGCTCATCATGTTTCTCATCCTTTAAAAAGTAGAGGTCAGCTTAGAGTGGTTAGCGAAATTTCGCTGATGATATTGCTGCTAGAGTATCATCATACTTGGGTGAAAGGTGCCCAAGGTCTTATTGATCATCTCAACATCAGTTACGTTCTTTTTACATAATTTTTACTTAGATGTGATCTTGTGCCATGCAGAATTGCACGCAATCACAAACTTAATGTTTTGAAAGCGTAGCAAGGTACACTCTCATCTCACCGTCAACAAACTACCCTGAAATTATGGCTTTGAAGAATGGTCCACCATATCGGGAAGTCATGTGGCTTGAACATTGAGCAAAACCACCACTATCAGCTATAAAGATAATACAACTTGCATTGCACAAATACAAATGGGCTATGAAAAGCAATTTCACAAAGCATATAAACCCCAAATTCTTCTATCCTCATGAAATGCATAAGATGAACGAGATCAAAGTTTTGCACACTTAGTCATGTGAGAATCTTGCGGATTTGTTTAGTAAGTCACTCCCCGCATCTACGTTTGAAAGATATGTTCAAGGAATTGAGATGATAAGACTTAGAGAAGTGACGATTTTAGGCAGAGAATCATCACATACACCTAAATAAACCTTGAGCACGAAGTTCAAGTACCTAGAGCTAATCTCAAAGATTAGTTTTAATTTGGGTGAATCGTCGCTTAAGTTAGTTTTAATGAAAGTTTCTTACACAAGGGTTTTAACAAGACAATTCGTGCAAGGCAATAAGCAAATGTCATATACTCTTTCTTTTAACTTTTTTCCATTGCTTCTTATAAAGTTTTAGGACATGTGCATTTCACGGAAAAGGGCCAAATGGAATGTTGAGAAACCGCGTAGGTCTGGGAGGTCCATGTGACCCATATTCCAAAACCCTAGACTAAAAATGAGGATACATTGCTGTACGTACAAAAGAGAGTTTTTTTTTTTGATAACTCGTACAAAAGAGAGTTAGTAGAGAACTAGTACATTGCCCGTGCTTTGCAACGGAACTAAAGGGATGAAAAGAAAAACATAAATCGAGACACAAGATAATAAAGTTGATACATTGTAGGACATATTTGGCATGTACTGAGTTCGTTACGATCTCGTAGTTAGCCCGGCCCGATATTCCTCGGTAGGTTGGTTCATCTACACTATATAAACAGGGCCCCTACGGCGTGTAGAGGGGACTTGATCTAGCTTTTAGCATCTGTTAGACACCTGATCATAGCACTTTGCTCCCTGAACACCACAATCTCGCCGAGACTTGTTCGTCTCGTCGAGCCACCTCTTGTAATCATCTTTGATATATAAGAAAGGCTGGACGTAGGGCTATTATCTCTCCCGAGAGGCCTGAACCAGGATAAAAACCATGTCTCCCTGTTCGCTGTTGTTCGTTCTGTTCGGCATGTCTCCTATCTCACTCTTGAAGAACCTTAGTTGACTTGGGTCAATATCCCAACCGTCGACAAGCACGTTTTCGTCTCTTATATCCTATCCCTTGTGTCTTATCAGTGTACTGAGAGTACTGTACTGCCTACCCCCTCGGCTCTCTCCGCCAGTCCAAGGCTTGTATAAAAGGGGAGGAGAGAGAGCGGGGAGGGGGTCCGAGACATTCTGTAATCGCATTCCACATAACCACAACACGAAAAAGAGCTAAGGCTCGGCAGGAGTAGGACTGTTACCCGCGAGGGGGTCCGAACCTGGGTAAACCCTCGCTCCTCGTCGTGCCCGACGCTCAAATCGAACCGAGCTCGAGCTGATCGGCTAGCAGGATAGAAAATCTGATAGGGGTGTGATCCGCAGTGGTTGAGCGGAGAACACGCCGTCAAATGGGCTATGAAAAGTAATTTCGCAAAGCATATAAACCCCAAATCCTTCTATTCTCATGAAATGCATAAGATGAACGAGATCAAAGTTTTGCACACTTAGTCATGTGAGAATCTTGCGGATTTGTTTAGTAAGTCACTCCCCGCATCTACGTTTGAAAGATATGTTCGAGGAATTGAGATGATAAGACTTAGAGAAGTGTAGATTTTAGGCAGAGAATCATCACATACATCTAAATAAACCTTGAGCACAAGGTTCAGGTACCCAAAGCTAATCTCAGAGATTAGTTTTAACTAGTACAGTGCCCGTGCTCTGCCACGGACCATAAATGGATGAAAAGAAAACATAATTCATAGAAAATTATATAAGCATCAAGGTGATTTACTGGTAAGACATTATATGTGAACTAATTTCAGATCGAGAGTATGGCACATAACGTGATGTAGCTTGGATCGTATAGGTAGGATCCAAAAATCAGAAATACTCTGTCCACCAGCCGATTTGAATCAGATGAAAAGATTATTAATGCCAAGATTTCTATTAGATGGAAATAATATTAATGCTTCATATTTCCATAGTGCGTATTAAAAAAATTTATTTGTTATAATAAATATTGGAGAGGTCTGGCCATTGTCGATGACTTGATAAGACTGCAATCACGAAAGATCGGTAGCAAGATCAGATGGGCAAGCACACTGTCTGGAGAAGGTCAGAATGACTAATATGTTTGATTCACAGATTAAATATTGTGAACACAATGTACAATGCCCGTGCTCTGCCACGAAGCTTTAAAAAGAAGGGAAAAACGTAAATCGTAGCAATAATGTGATCTAATCAAAATAAACAATTCCCTTTCAGTATTGAAAAGTGTAAATTAGGCTCTAGCACAAAATGCTTGGCTGCTACTACCTCCGTTTTTTTTGTTTGACGCCTTTGACACGCATTTGACCATTCGTATTATTCAAATTATTTTTGTAAATATCATTTATTTTGCTGTGATTTGTTTTATCAATAGAGGTACTTTAAATATGTCTTATTTTTTTACATCTTTGCATAAAATTTTTGAATAATACGAATGGTCAAAGATGTACCAAAAAGTCAAAAGTGTCAAATAAAAAAAAGGGAGGGAGTGGATGACAACACATAACAATATAGCAGGTACTTCAACAAGGTAAAGTGGGCTGTGAAACCAGACCTGCATCAGGGAGTCTAAAATTAGTATCAGCCAAGAAACAAGCATTTAAGACAAAGGTGGAAAGTTCCTAGACACACTAATACCTCATTAGGGTTTACATGTTCCGCGGGCCGCCAAGCACAAAGCACACCATTCTTTCTCAAGAGCCAAGATCACTCATGGCAATAAAAGGTGAACTCCTAAAGTGGTTCATGAACTTGGAGACAAAATAAACAAGGATATGATTGACAAAAGGATTGATGCTAAATGCAACTTGTGAAGTGGCATGAGGTGGACTACAAATAAATGGAGGTGGAGAAAATATGACATGCTAGATATGCAACAAACTGAACTTGAGAAAATTAGTATTGGCATAGAAGAGAACAAGACATAAGGGGACTTTTTCCATCTTCACCCAGCTTCTTCCATCCAAAAGACAGAAGAGCCAGTGAGAAGATCTTCCAGTGTTCTTTGCAAAACGCCAGGGAAGTAAGGATGGTTATGAGTGATAATCAGCTAGCAAGAGAATGCAAGGAATGTATGTATGCAAGAATATGCAAGACCAACGAAATGTAAGTATTCAAAACATGAGCGAAAAAAATGTAGGTATGCAAGTATAAACAACGCAGATGGACAATCTCGATGCAAATATGAGCGAAAAAAAATCAACAAAGAAACACATCAGAAATTGTCATGGCGGCCCAAGTTGAGACCAGCATCTACTCTAGTTCAACAAGTAACGAAAGGCCTAAACTTTCACCCCCGAAATTAGATGGGAAAAAGAGATCCTCCGATGGATACCTTCCAGTTCCAGATCCACAGCCGAGGAGCAGATCAATACCCCCACAGAGAGCGTTGCCACCTCCACAGTTCCAGGTAGTTGCTCCATTGTAATTCATTGAAGCTTTGGTCCATGGCCAATCTTGATCTACTACATACACTGCTTTAGCTAGACAAAAACATAACTCAGGTCGCATAGCTTGAATAGAGCTCAAGATTGGCCAAAAGCAAACAATGATATTCCTGCCACCTAAAAATCATTTTGCAAGTCCTAGAACTTGAAGAACTGAGATGAACAAAAAAAGGGTAAGTCTAGACTATTGCTAACAAAACTAACTATATTGTTTGAACTAATAGCAATTTCAAGTTGGAAATTATTTGACTCATAGCAATTTCATGTTGAACAAAGAACATTTGTTTACTGCTGTTGTTGGACGTTGCCACTTACAACCATTGTCATTAAGAGAAGATGTACAACTTAAGAGTACGTATATAAAATACCAAAATGCAAACCTGAAGCTTAATGAAAATGCAGCAGGGCGAGCCCACTTGTAGCAAGGTGTCATTGGACTGGTTCATGTGTATTAGGAACCTGAAAAACAGAAATATGTCAATATGTCATGCAAGGCCAGATATCATCTCCTACAAATGAATTCAGTTTACAGGGCGACATCATCTGCTACAAATGAATTCAGTAGACTTTCATAAAGCTAAAGCACTGAAGCACACACTTATTATAATGGAATATTGCCTTTGCTAGAAGGGCTCGTTGTCTGATGGCACCCTTATTGATGTCAAACAGCTACCATCATGGATAATCAGATAATCAGATAACATTAAATAAAGGGAGAAATCTATCCTGGTTTATGCTGATAGTCGGGAAGAGAGAAGCAAACCGACATCATGGAGAGCCGACCTTCAGGCATGATCTTTGATGGAATGGCTCAAAATCTGATTGAAATTTATACTTATCTGCGTTGAGAACATGACAGCCTGAACTGCCGATAAGTGGTAATTCAGCACAAATACACAGGTTCCTGAAGCCTTTTTAGGCGATGATGTAATGAACAGTGCAGGATTGCAGTTTTGCTCCAAGAAAAGAATATCTTCACAACCATGTGGGAGCCCTCCCTCACTATTGATTTTGGAAGCCGTGCCAGTGTAGGACCTTAGCTTCTAAAATCTTCAGGAAAGCATGAGTCAGGTGTGAGTCACAACAATGCTGTTTCTGTACAATTTCTCATTTGTGTAGGCCGTAGAGCATTCTTCTGCACAATTATAAGTGTGATGATAGGTACCAGCGTTCAGTGCGCAGGATGCTCCACAGTATGTGCTAATTAGCCGTATGATTCAAACATGCTTTGCAGTTGAACGTTGACCAAAACGTGCATAAGAGATGTCCTGTATCGAATCAAAAAATGACAGTCTCGGTCCATCTACTTTGTTTCGAACCTGTGAAAGATACCACAAAGAAACGCATTCAGCGTGAGAGCTTCAAGTGACGAATCGAAGGCATCACATCCATGTTGTATGCATCGCCTACCTCTTCGATCCTGATGTCTCCACAGTTCTGCTCGTAGTTGTAAGCTGGTCGATGCCATCAGCTGTACTAGCAGCAAGCCTCTGTTCAACACAGCTGGCTAGTCGATACAAGCGAAATATGGGAAGCGAGGCAGCGGTGCAGCAAAGAGCGAACCATGGAAAGGGCGGCGGCGATGGAAAACCCGCTATCGTCGGATCCGGCTGTCGCTGGATCCAGACTCCCTAGGGCTGGCCTCGCCGGAACCGGCCTCCGAGGAGTTCGCCATCGTCGGCTCCAACCACCACGAAGGGGGCGCGGGGAAGGAAGAACGGGTAGGCGACGGGAGCGGGTAGAGGATCGAGGGCCTACATTATGCTGATCACCACCCGCCACCGAATGGCCTCAAAAATTGCACCAGAATGTCGCCTCTAGCTTCTCACGGACAATTCCTATCAGGTCTTCACTGAGAAGACAGCCACGCACTGTCCCACGGCGCATTGGCTCCTGCAGCCACGACCTCGTTGAGAAATCTACGGACGATTCGGTTACCTAACACCAGCGCCGAGCGGAGATTTGTACCTCACGGGGGCGCGTCGTCGTGAACCCTAGCCTCCGGCTGTGCGGCGCGAGGACCGCCACGGAGAGCGGAGCCCTCACCGCCGCCATCGGATCACCGGCGAGTGGGGCGGGGACGCAGCGAGGCGAGCATGAGGCTAATTGGCGTGTCCGTGTATGCGTGCTGCGCCACTAAAAAAATGGGGTGCTGACCTGTAGGGCGGCGCGGCGCGGAGCGGTGAGGGGAGCTTGGGCAGACACGGGGATTCCGGCGGCCGCGTGAAGGGGAGGGAGGAGGCGGCGGCTTGGGTAAGGGAGAGGGAGGGAGAAGACGGCGAGTGGGGTAGAGGGAGGTGGGGCGTCGGGGGCACCGGGAGAGAGAGGGGGGGAGGCGGGGGCAAGGAAACCAAGGCGGCGACCGGGGAGAATGGATTCAGTCTAGAGATCGAACGGCGCGCAGATACCGGTCCTGGTTGGATGGTCCAAATCTCAAGTTGGCACTTGGCAGACCACAAGGGGATCCGAATCCTCTGCCGTGGGAGCTAAAAATGCAGAGGGGCACTGTAGCTAGACGGTGTAAATGCACAGTCCCTGTAGCACATCACTGTTTGTACCTGTAGCAACAGTACTAAACAGTGCCGAACAGTGCTTTTAAACAGTACCAAACAGTACATTTCCAATATAAAATGCACATTTACTGTTCCCTCTCTGCCTTTTCATCTCCACGGCAGAGGATCTGAATCCGACCACAAGGTGCTTTAAGATAGTTTTAATTTGGATGAATTGTCACTTAAGTTAGTTTTAATGGAAATTTCTTACACAAGGATTTTAACCAGACAATTCGTGCAAGGCAATAAGCAAATGTTATATACTCTTTCTTTTAACTTTTTTCCATGGTTTTTTATAAAGTTTTAGGACACGCGCATTTCACGGAAAAGGGCCAAATGGAATGTTGAGAAACCGCGTGGGTCTCGGAGGTCCATGTGACCCATATTCCAAAACCCTCGATTAAAAACGAGGATACATTGCTGTACATACAAAAGAGAGTTCGTAGATAATTGATCGGTTCTTTTAACATGATCAAGGCCTCTGGACTACTCTGTTATCTTTGGCATTTTAAAGCCGCCGCCACTGGCAGGTGGGTCCGGACCCTCGCAGCCGTCCTGGTAAGTCGGTAACCGCGGCGGTAAGCGGTAAATAAGCCGGCGCATCTCCCACGGCTCCTATAAAACGCTCGCCGCTTAACCCGCCCACTCACACGGACACGGACACGGACACGGCAAGGGGCGCAAAAGCAAGCGAGAAACCAAAGGGTAGTGTAGTGGGAGAGTGGCGCCGCTCTTCTCCAACCACTCCGGATCGGCGGCGACGCAGCCCAGGTGCGCCTCGAACGATCGCCCCTCCCCTCCCCACCGATCGCGCGCGTCGCGGGGGGATCAAATGCAGGGCCTGTGCGGCGCGATTTCGCGGTGCATTTTTGAGGGTTTTAGCCGCTCTTTTGGGAGGCTTATATCTGTTTTGTTTTTTTGTTTTTTTTTTGGGGGGGGTTCATCGTGCTCATTTTTGAGATTTTTTTCGGGGGAGGGGGGTTTAGGGCTTGATCATTCGTGCGCGTCCCTCTGATGAAGTCGGAATGGTGGTGGGTGGGAGGATTTGGCTGGCGCTTTGGGGGGTTTTGGCGCTGATCACTGGGGTTAGCTGGTCGGGGTTTAAGCAGATGCGAGGTTTTGGGGCATCGTGGGGTGCCATCTGGAGGAATTGTTTGTTTCTTGGCTTAATTAGCGATTTCTTTACCGGTGATAGCGATTTGATTAGGCGCCAAATAGTAGTTCCTTTTTCTTTTTGCTATGAACCTTACTTGCATGCGATTCTTGTCCTCATCTTGTTGTTAATTTGGCGATTTTGTGGTCCCTGGGTTGCGGCGGATTGAAAATCTCGGTACAAGAACCTGTGGATATGAGATGGTAAAATATTGGGTTGCGATGAGATGGCACTGATTTTGCTGCGTCCTCTTGTGTTGGTGATGATTGCTTCGATCCTGTAAGAGTGATGTGTGGGTGCTTCCAATGTGGCTCCCGTACAGTGATTAATTACATCTGTTTGTTTGTTCTGGATGTTTTTGTGCACAAAATTTAGCAGACTAACGATACCACATGTATTGGGTGTTCTTAAAGTGATTTTTGGAGCTTTGATGCAGTTTTGGTCTGCTCCTGAGATGGAATTCAGGCTTGGTTCTGGTCTACCAATTAGGTGGTGCATTGTGCGAGCATTTGGCTCTTACTGTTCAAGACAGGGTAGTTGGTGTTTCATTTTAGTTCAAGGGCTGTGTACTTTTGTTTGGTGCGTACGCTTTGGGTTAAATCTTCGAATTGGTTATTGTTTTGGCATGGTTTCAGTTCAATTTTATTGTTGTTGCTCAGCATATTCTTTTAGTAGCCCTATAACTGTAGAATGTTTTTTGCCCAGCTAGTTATGGTTTTGTTTGGCTACATGCTGGCATAAAAATTCTGTGGAGAATTTACTTTTTTCCCAAATGGGGACCAATTTTTTTACATGAGTTCCTTGCACTTTGAAAAAAAAAATTGTTATTAATGATTGGAATACTGGGGTTTCAAACCTGTGATATGAATCATTAAAATTTATGTATGTATGCATGCATGCATGTTTGTATAATTGTATGTCTTCTCCCCTAAATATGAAGTCGCACCTGTTGTAGTTAATTTTGTATCCTTGCATCTACTGACATGTGACTTGCAAACTTTGAAAATTTGTGAAACACAGGGTACTGAGAGAAAGAGATACCTCAATCTTGCAATGCAGACACTGCATCTAAATAGCCAATCTGGGGAACTTGCTCGTAATCTCCAGCAAAGTCAGCTAGGGGGAGTGATCTTTGGTTGCAAGAACGATACAATTCAAGAATGCTTCGAAAAACAGCTATTTGGTTCGTGAAGTCCACCTTTCACCTCTTGTTTTGAAACATTTGTCATATGTAGGTGTACCAGCATCGTCTGGTGATTGATTGACAATGTTCTGTTGTTTTGTTTAAATATTATGGCAATATGGACTTCGTATGGTGATGCAGTTGTGTGTTCATAAAATATAGATCCGTTTAGCCTTAGTTTTTGTTGGATTCTTCAACTTACTTAGTCTGCGCTTCCTGCTGCACTTGTTTTATAGGTCTGCCTTCAGTCCATTATTCATATGTGAGGAATGTCAAACCTGGCCTGCCTTTATTTCTCTTCAACTATAGCGACAGAAAGCTGCATGGTATATTTGAAGCCGCAGGTCCTGGCCAGATGTCTATTGATCCATATGCTTGGAGCAATGCTGGAACTTTAAGAACATCTTTTCCTGCCCAGGTATCAATAAATCATGAATCTTTAAATAATTGGTGCAGCTTGTTTGGTGCATGGTTAAGTGATTTCCGGCTTACTTGTATGCTAATATAATGTGGCTGCTTATGTTTTCAAGGTCCGCATTTGCACAAAGACTCAGTATCCACCACTACTGGAGGGCCAATTTAAAACATTACTTGGTGATAACTATTATAACCATCACCACTTCTATTTCGAGCTAGACCATGCTCAAACCAGAGCTTTAATTGCTTTGTTCAAATCAATTGGTCCTGCTAATTTCAAGCAAGCCCCACATGTTTCAAGCAAAAGGAGCCATGTTGCACCTGTAAGGAAGGCACCAGCTGTTTCTGACCAAAAGAAAGGCACAGCCAGTTTGAAGGACATCAATCCATTTAGTGTTTTGTCAAGTTCAACTGGGGTTGTTGCAGATAACTTGGTTGATTCTGATGCAGATAATGGCAGCACTAGTAGAACATCACATAGCAACACTGATGACAAGGAATCAGGGGAGATAGTTTCTGACTGGGAGGATTTGGATGACAATGTTGTTCACAACCAGTTTCGACTTCCACGAGAGCTAGATGAGTCAAGTCAAAATTCCTCATACAAAACTGTTGCCGAAGGAATGGAGTTCATGAAAAACAATCAGCAGGCTGTCGATCCTGTGAATGTAGAAAGTCACATTTCTCATGAACAAATGCTTGTGAACTCACATGATGCGCATTCAGGTGATGTGAGTGTTGATAGAATAGAGAGTGAGGTGCAGAATGAACCAAATGGTGTGAGGTTACAGCTGGAAAGATCGTCTATCCTGAAAAAATTGAAGGATTTAGCTGCTTTACGACAGCAGACAGCACTGCCTTACCAGGATATTGTTGGTTCTAATCCAGATCAATATGTACCTGAAGGAACGCAGGCCATCGCAAGCCTCTCTTGCCCAGATCAATATGTACACGAAGAAACACAGGCCAATGTGAGTCTTTCTAGTCAAGACCAATATGTACCTGATGAAAAGGTCAAGCCAAGCCTTCCTACCATGAAAAATACATCATTTGAGCAACATGATGGAAAAGCTCAGGTACCTATGTTATTCCTTTATGTTTGCCTATTTTTTGTTTTCATTATTTGACTGCATTTCACAAACTAATGCCTAATGTGACACCTGTGGACGTTCCATTATTCTTTTCCCTATCTTTAGCTGCTACAAATTGTCACTGACTTGGCCAAGAAGGCTGAAGCATTGGAGAAGAGCCAGGTTCGCCATTTCTTCTTGAATATGCAGGATACAAAAGTTGATTGGTGCCTTTATTTCTTGTTGGATAGAAACAACAATTTAGTTTGCTTTCCCCATCACGTGCCATTTTATGGGAGTCGGTAACTATGTTGTTGTAAGGAAGTTTGGGTGTGATCTATGGTTCCATTGCTTAATTGATGCAGGGTGTGGTCGGTCAGTACAGCATATAAATTCCTTTAGGTGGCAACACTAAGTTTTTCCTTATTTCTGTCAAAACACAGACTGTGAAGGGTAGTTATTGTTTACCTACTTTAGTGCTCCCCTCATGGATTCATGATCCGAAGTTAGTTGGTCACCTTATCTTTGCAAATGCGACCTTCATAAATTTTCTGAATATGGTTATGTTATTTTCCAGATTAAGTCGGATGAAGAAATACTTTCTTTGAAGGAGGTAATGAAAGGCTCGGAAAGAAAAGTGCAGCAACTAGAATACCGTATTGATGAGTTACAGTTCAAGTTTGACTCTTCATTGTCTCTTGATGGAAGTGTTTGTGATAATCTGGATAAGCCATCAATATTCCTTCTCGGTGGTTATAATGGTGTGACCTGGTTATCGTCTCTTGATTCTTTTTCTCCCAAAAAAGGCACGCTGGTGCCTCTTGCGCCAATGGGTTCTGCCCGTTCATATGCAGCTGCTACTGTGTTGGAGGGTTGTATATTTTCTTTTGGTGGTGGAGATGGCAGTTTGTGGTATGACACAGGTACTATGGTATATGGTACATGTAATGTGTTCCTAATTTCTTTGGTATAAGCATGAAGATTCAGTTATTTATCTTTTTGCTTTGTAGTGGAATGCTATAATACAATGTGTAATGAGTGGATGGTATGCCCCTGTTTGAACCGTCAGAAAGGAAGTCTTGCTGGAGCAAGTCTTAATGGAAAAATATATGCTATTGGTGGAGGTGATGGAACTGAAGCTTATTCAGAAGTTGAGATGTTTGATCCGTTTCTTGAGAAGTGGATCTGTAGTCCATCTATGCTGCACTCTGTATGCTCTCAGCCTCTCAATTGCATCTGATAATTTTCTAATTTGTTTTTTTTAACCTATTTTGAAATAACACTTGATGCTCCTACCATTGTTTTGCTCAAAAAATACTCCAATTGTCAGTGCATCTTGATATGCTCAATGACCCTAATAAGGACAATAAGAGACAGGTTTACTTTAGATTTGTGATATTGATGCACAAACAGCATGTTTCATAATAGTTCAGTTCAGCATTGGATTTTGCTGCCACATAAAGCAAGGAGAATTAGGAAGGGTCACTAAACTAATTATTTTAATCATCAAATAATCTTGACACTGATCTCTTGAGTTTTGATTATGCTACAATATGTTTCAGCGGTTTGCTCTTGCTGCGGCAGAATTGAGTGGCGTCATCTATGTAGCTGGTGGATATGATGGCAGCAAATACTTGCAGTAAGATCTCTTGCCAGATTCCTTCATATTATTACGGGATTTAAGTACTTCGGAAAGTTATAAGGTTTACCGTGCGCAGATCAGCAGAAAGGTATGACTCAAGGGAAGGTTTCTGGGTTCGGCTCCCAAGTATGAATGCAAGGAGAGGATGCCACGCTGTAGCTGTTCTAGGAGGAGACATGTGAGTAACCTTCTCTTGTGTTCTAGATCTTACTGATCAGAAAACTAAGATAAGGTGAAAAGAGTGACACCTAATTGCATGTTGGGCATAAACCTTGGCAAGAAACTTAACCTGTTTACCGTTTCAGATATGCTCTGGGAGGGTATGATGGGGACAGTATAGTTTCTAGCGTAGAGATCTTTGACCTTCGTCTCAACACCTGGAGGATGGGTGATCCCATGAGCAACCCAAGAGGATACGCCCCTGTGGTTACTCTGGATAGTAGCTTGTTCGTCATTGGTGGTCTGGGGTCCAATGAACAGTTTCTGGATACTGTAAGTAAACACAAAACAATGTAGCTGTTACCTTTGCAAATATGTGCTCTCTTTTAAGGACATTTCTTCCTTGTTACAGGTGGAAGTCTACAGTGCGAATTCCGGCTGGTCAGCTCTCAGTTTCAATTCGATAGGGAAGAGGTGTTTTGCGTCTGCTGTTGTCATTTAGTGATTAGGAGTTACAGGGCTCACCTCATCAGTCCTAAGATTTTGCTGTCATGCAAGAAACTGTGACCATGTTTTATGAGAAGCGTTTTGAGGGTAAATTGCCCTTGGCTTTGCATGTCTGTTATGTACAGAGAAAACTAGCAGTCCAGCATGGTATGAAAACTGGGTCGGTGGTCCAAACCGTTAAACATTTACATACTTGAGTCGCATTCACCGTTGTGTGAGCATACCATGGAATGCAATACATCTAAATGTTATGGATCCTTATTTGCTTCTGCTGTGCCTATATAGAGTTGCATTTACACAGCTGTCTTGCTATTTTCATGACTCGCTGCTATAATGCAGTTTTAAAACCTTTGCGCTATAGGCAAAGTTAATCTATTATATTGTCTTCAGTTTTTTTTTTTCTGTGTTGCTCAGAACTACAGGACATATGCATGAAAATGAAACTAGCCAAATGCTTATTAATTCAATATAAACATGCATGAATGCAATTGCAGTGCTTAAAAAGAGAGTAAATGAAACTATTTTTTCACGTCGCACAAATAATATATTTATATTTAGCATTGATGATGCGTTATGCTCAGCTAAGCTCTCCTCGTACAAACACTTGGGCCATCTTCCGTGGCAAATCTTAAGGCTCTCTTCAACATGAATCCCTAAATTTGATCCCCTATAGCCTCATATACAGGATTCCTTTAAAAAATCTCTCCTTATATTTCTCCCATCTTCAATAGTGTTCCCTATATAGAGAATTGTATAGAGGAAGGAAAGAAAACCCCTACGTGTAAAAAAATGGAGAGAAAAACTCTATTTTAGGTAACGTAGTAGGGAATGCTGTTGAAACACACAGGGGAAGAAATTATCCTCTATTTTAAGATAAAGGACGCTTTAGGGGATGCTGTTGGAGATAGCCTAAGCAATCTTTTTAAGCACATGCATTGTACATGGAGTGATGATGCCTTGTACATTTGAACTTAGCGTAGCGTTTTAGTAAAATTTGAAAGTCTTTAAAGAGAGGTTTAAATATCATAAAAAATAATTTAAAAATAGTTTTAGAATCTTTAAGAGAACTACTAAAAACCTGAGAAAAATCAGTACAAATTATTACACCAAATAGGCTATATAAAAGATAAATTTTACAAAAATACTACGCTACGCTACACTAAGCTGAAATGTACAAGGCCAGTGTGTATCTACTAGTTTAATGAGTGCTAGCATTTCTAAACTTCTTCCGCGTATTGCAGTTTCTGATACTCACTACAGGAAACGTAATCAGTATCGGCGGCCGGAAAATTAGTGTCGGCGGCCAAAATACCGACGACAATCCAATGTCGACGGTAAACAATAATCCCGCCGATAAAAGTGTATGACGAACGACAATGTCGGCGGCATAACTAATACCGCCGACAATACGCCCAATCCATACTGCGCGGTTCCGCAAATTTTGAATTTCCCAACCCGCCATAAAGGTCTATGTCGGCGGCCCACGCAGACCGACCACATTGTTTCTCGCATTGACGGTAACTTAACGTCCCGAACAGTCGCTGTTAAATTTAGTAGATAAGTCGGTGTGTCTGCCATGTGGGGCCAACAAGGGAGAACACACGGGTTGGGCAGGTAGGACCTATGTGGTCGGCCTTAAGAAAAACCGCCGACACAGATGGTCTATTTAGGCGGCCTCCCGTAAACCGCCGACACTTCTTAGTGCTACTGACTTGTGGGCCTAGCTGGTGGAAGCACAGATTACGTATTCTGTGTCGGCGGCTCAAACTTTTGCCGACCACACAGACCCAATCCCCTTTCCATTCCGACCATCCTTCCGCTCGATCCAAGGCATTGTTTTGCGCAACGTAAGATTCTAAGGAATGTGGGGTCCACTTGCCAGAGCGCCGTTTCCGTCAAGGGGACCTTGTGTGGTCGGCTAGTTTTGCCGCCGACACAGAGGTAACCCAGGTGGCTTGCCTTGCATCAGTTGCATGCATCTGTGTCGGCGGGGCTACCGACAATTTTCATCTGTGTCGGCGACGCAACGTCGGCGGAGCTGTGTCGGCGGCAAGCCGCCGACAAATAGCAATGTCGGCGGTATTCTTATCTGTAGCCGCCGACAGAAGTTTCGATTCCTGTAGTGACTCTTTACTATATTTCCCAAAACTTGTTTAAGAGAGAGTGGATAAACGACACGATCGAGCATATTTCCAGCTGCTCAGTTTTTAATCTCTGCTGTAAAAAAGGTTGTAATGGTGGTGAAGAAAGATAAATATTGTTTAGCCTTATTTTATATTCAACGCTATTTATAAAAACTCTTCTTTTTACAATTCACTGGACTATATTTCTACACTGTTGGACAGCAAATTGATAGCAAATAGCAAGGGTAGCGGCGCTCTATATATGGGCTGATCGAGGCTACGGCTCGATCAAGGCCTGCACCCAGTGGCATGCAGGAAGGAGTAGAGGGCAGTGGCGCCGGGAAGTTGGGAGAGGAGAGGAAGCGACTCAAGGAGTTGGGGACTTGGGGATTTTTTCTAAGTAAAAGAGGTAATTTCATTAACTCAGTGGGATAAACTCAAATAATTACAACAGAGATCCATACAAACACGAACGATGAACATCACTCTAGGACCCTATGCTCTACTACATATTGTCTCCTCCACGACAATGACCACCTCCAGAGAAGAAGCTCGAAGTCAAATGGACACATGTTGAACACAACTCCACTAGCCCAAACCACCATGGGTTTTGGAATTTGGCGAAGCTTCAGGGCAAGCCACCACGGGGGCTGCCACCCGTTTCCCAAGCAGTCTCGCAAAACCTTCCCTCTTTACCTTCAATTACACCTGAAAGTGATTTGTATACTCTATTGTGATTGTCACCGGTCCTTGTTGGTTGCTCGCGGGACCCGCTATCAAGAAGTGTATGGACAGCTTCTTGTATCAATTTTTCCTGGCATTACTAAAATTGGTGGTGTTAACTCACTTCTTTTTAATAGATAGGCAAGGTTGTTGTTCCGACGGATAACTCTCTTATAAAGGTGTAGCACTTGAAGCTTCACCCTTGGCCGTTGGGACGACAACTGCTAACGTCGTCCACCCATTGGAGAAGGATTGAGTAACGATCATCACCTCACCTCTACCGCCAAGAGGGCCGTCACTGAAGAAGGAACACAGCAGAAGGGGGTTTTCCACCCCAACTCCACCACTATAGAATGAATTGTGGCGTGGAACATGAAACCTTTGATGGTCTTTAGTATTGACTCTGTTACCTTCGTGGAACGCTAAAGAAGCACCAAGGAACAAACCCACCTAGACAAAAAAGAATATATTTGGAGACTCTCTATCCAAATATTTGGTGTCTTCCAAATATTTTGAGTTCAACAAGCTACTCGAGATCGGATCAGGCTCGGTTCAAACTTGAAAGCTAAACGAGTCGATCTTGAGCTTGATTCTATTAAAGGCGATCTCGTGCCCTTGTCAAGCCTAACCAAGCTCAAACAAACACAATTATAGCAGCTATCCCATTTCCCAAACCAATTAGTCCAACCAATTCGAGCCGGAGCTTAAAATCAAGCCCAATTGAGCCATATAGTCTTATCAGATTGATACCTTCATTTGGGCTTGACCGAGCCGAGCTCAAGCCTAATCAAGCTCGAGGTCGAGCCTGACACTAAGCCCGATGTTGATTCAAGCCGTGCTCGAGCCTAACCGATCTTGAGCTTTGACATCCTATGCACGCTTAGGATCGGCTCAAATCCAACCCTAATTGATGGTATATAGAGAAAAAGATTGGTCATGATAATGTTTTAGGGAACCTAGTGATGCTTCTTGAATTTAGATACTCTTTCAAAGTCTCTATATCTAGAGATCCTCTCATGCCTTTGTATCTCAAAAAATTGAGCTGCAAAGAATGAAAACACAGGGCCTAAATATTAGTTTTGAAAAAGGAACATATTGCTCCAAATTTTAAAAAAGGATGATAATAGCATCCCAGTAGCCCACTGGCCACTATCTTATCTTCTAAAACGCTACTTATGTGTATTAATAGCGTTTTAGGGTGGGTTGGACACTGCCATTAAAAGCACAGCCTAACCCCTTGGCCCACTAGCCAGTCAAGCTTGAAACGCCATCACCCTCTTGTCAGAAAATTCCACCAAGCCCAGAGCGCACGGTCGCCGCGGGCCCACCTCGCATTGAAACATCCCCTTGTTTAACCACTCGGTCGAGTCGGTCCTCGTCTCCTCCTCCTACTCCTACCACTCGCCGTGGCAGTGGCACGCGCACGCCTCCCCCTCGCCGTCGACCTGGCCTGGCCTGAGGCGGCGCCGCCATGTCGGGCGCCCGCTGCCTCCCCGCCGGCGAGCTCGCGGCCGCGGCGAGGGTCTGCCGCGACGGGGCCGCGGCGGCGCGGCTCAAGACGGGGTCCCTGCTAGCCATCCTCGTCGCCAGCGCCGTCGGCATCTGCCTCCCCGTCGCGCTCACCCGGGCCTTCCGCGGCCGCGAGAGCTACGCGCGGGGGCTCCTCCTCGTCAAGTGCTACGCCGCGGGGGTCATCCTCTCCACCTCCCTCGTCCACGTCCTCCCCGACGCGCAGGCCGCCCTCGCCGACTGCGCCGTCGCCTCGCGCCGCCCCTGGCGGGACTTCCCCTTCGCTGGCCTCTTCTCCCTCGTCGGCGCGCTGCTCGCGCTCCTCGTCGACCTCTCCGCCTCCTCCCACCTCGACGCCCACGGCCATCCCCAGGATGGGCAGCTGCCCTACGCCCCAATCCCCAAGAAGGCCCCCATATTCGAGCTCACCGGCGAAATGAGCCCCAAGAAACGCGCCTTCCAGGAAGCCCGCGACGACCCGGCTCTGTCCGCAGCCGCTAAGGACGGCGGAGACCCGGACCGGGACGACGTGGCGCTATTCGGGGCCAAGAAAGGCGCCGCCTTGGTCCGCAGCGATGATGTCGTGGCCCCCAGTGGCGAGTGCCACGGGCGTGGGCATGAGGTGGTGGAGGTCAGGGAGGGGGAGGGGGAGGAGGAGGAGGCGAGAAGGAAGCAGAAGATGGTGTCCAAGGTGCTGGAGATTGGGATAGTGTTCCACTCGGTCATCATTGGGATGACCATGGGGATGTCCCAGGATGTCTGTGCCATCCGGCCGCTTGTTGTCGCGCTCTCATTCCACCAGATCTTCGAAGGGATGGGACTCGGCGGCTGCATTGCGCAGGTGAGAAGAAATATATGCTTCACAGGCTCAGGCTCACTAGTAATTGTGTATGCAATTGATAAATGCTTGACCAATTTTACTTAATAGGATAGGATGTTTACCGCTTGCGCTGTTGTTTCGAGTTGGTTTAGTATTTTTAAGAACATGTGATTCATATGGACTGTAGGAATTATACTTAGCTCAATAGTTTTTTAGCGCTACTAAATGACAAGTTCGCAGCTTACTTGAATTTGTGGTGGCAATGTTCTCTTTCATACTGCTGTAAACTGGACTCTATACATTTGACTTGCTTTCTTAAAAAAGAGTATGATAGACTCAGTCATATTTTTTATGGGGGGTTATATTATAAGATGAGCTACCTAATACCTATGTTGATGTCTGGTATTAAAGTAATGCTATGCACATAGACAAGACAAGGGATTATTCTCCCTTATTTTGATTTAAATGTTTAATTTTTCCTGTCTCAAGGTAAACTTACTGTGCAATTGTTTTAAATTCAGCGCTGGAAAATCTGGCATGTACAAATTTGTCACAGGGAATATTTATAGTTGAATATGATTTTTTTTGTGCTCCTTGTGTTTCGTCAAACTCATACCATGAACCCATTGAATGGTTACTGGTGGAAGGATCCTTGTTGTACACCACAATTAACCAGAGCCTTTTTACCTTTTCCCATTCAATTCTGCTCATCCACGTCCATTTTTTATCCACATCTGCGTTATGTTTTGTCCTTTTTCTTGGTACCACTATAGATAGAAATGAGGTTGATGTGTTATGCACAAAGGGGAACTGACATAAGAAGAGCACTAGCTTGCTCTTTAAAGTCCTTTTTGCTTTGGTGGTATCTTGTTGGAGAGCAATCCCGCAAAGCAGTATGTCAGGGTGACACGCTAATGAAAAAGTAATGGAAAAAGGTTTTAAGAGGTGCCTAAACTGTAGGATTCACACATATATAGGGAGCATGGAGAGTAGAGCAGCCAATTGATTAAAAATGAAACGCCCAGATTTAGCAAGGGCGCTAGTGCAGATTCTCTCTTTTGAGTCGACACAGCATAATGTAATTAATAAAGCTGCCATCTGGAGCAATCATTTTGTATCTCTTTTTATTATATAGTCATAACTTTAGTAATCCCCAACTTCCAAGTATACCCTACCAATTTCTATGTCAGTATATTAGCATATATATATTCTTCAAGTTACTTGAAACATATCAAGATCTGTTTTAGAAGTTCTCCTCTGGAATTTGTAATTATACATAATAACCAGTAAGAGATCCTTGTGGTCTTCATTAATGACTGAATATATACTTGTCTACTTCTCTCAGGCTGGTTTTGGGATAGCAACAGTGGGTTACATGTGCATAATGTTCTCAGTGACCACACCATTGGGAATACTTCTTGGAATGGCAGTCTTCCATATGACTGGCTATGATGATAGCAGTCCAAACGCTCTAATAATTGAAGGCCTTCTTGGCTCTCTTTCTGCTGGGATCCTTGTTTACATGGCGCTGGTTGATCTCATTTCTCTTGATTTCTTCCATAACAAGATGATGTCATCATCTATAAACCTGAAGAAGGCCTCTTACATTGCATTGGTGCTTGGATCTGCTTCTATGTCCATATTAGCTCTCTGGGCATAGATCATAATAAAATTTGTGGCAGAACCAAAAGGTACCATTTTCAGTGTCAAATATGGTGTATTGCTCTGCTGATGTTTTATGTAGGGACTAGGAAGAAATGGATATTTTTGGAGTCAATACTTCACCTATGTAAATTTGAAATTTGTGGACTATGGGAAACTGGAAATTGACAAAAAGCATTTTGTTACTTCTGAGCCTCTTATTCATAGCTGTTGTAATTTTTTTTTTGTGGATAACCAACACCTGCAGTGATCTCTCATACAATTTGTGCATATTGAATACTGTACTTCTTTTAGATATGAAAATGGCTATGCTGCTTATGCTGTTGCCATATTTGGAGTTCATGTTAGGTAGGGATAGCCATCCATTTAGGTTGAGTTTGGTTAGTTCATCTCTATAGCTGCAGTTTGCAAACTATGCCATAATTAATTAAAAATGTTTTGTCATCTAGATTCTGCCCAAGAAGCTGTCCTGATTAGTTGATATTTTACCACCAGTAATTGATATACATCATGATTGACTATTACTACATATTATATGTCAAGCAAAGAAAAAATAAAGATTTTTTTAGTACAGATTATCAATTATCATCGTCAGGCAACTAAAACCTTTTCAGTCAGATCATATGCACTCTAGTGATAAATCTCCAAAGATTCACATGGAAATACACGGACCATTCGAGGCCCCGGTGGCCAAAAAAAGTCATTTTGGTTTTTAATAAATAATTGACGATTTGCATTGAGGTTTTATTTCTTCATGATGTCTTAATTCGTTTCTGCAGGGTTCTGGGCAAGGAGATGGGTACTTGTGCAATCAACTTTACCAGCAGCTTGTGCAACATCTCATTTTTTGTCCATAAATAAAATTTGGAATGTTTTAAGCTTTTAAAAAACTAAAAATATTATCGTGCTCTAGGACCACTGAAATTCAAGGTCTCCAAAAGCTAGAGATTTATTTTGCCCTAATGAATTTCTTTCTCCATATTTTTTATTGAATTTTAAAATTCAAAAAATAGAAATAATTTCTATTAGATTTGGCCTATTTCCCTATTAGGCCTTTGTATTAGTCATTCCTAAAAATAGAAGTGAGCTAACCCGTCACTTTTGGGCCGTGGCGAGCCAACCTAGCTTGTTCTTCTCTATCACTCTCTTTGACGATGGTCTAAACTTTTCGTAACGCAACCCGATCACCCCGCTTGCGTGTGCGTGCACACAGTCGTGGCCATGCCCGAGCAAATCCATACGCGACACAACCAAACACTAGGTGTTACTCCGTATAAGATAAGCTTATACTACCTCCGTTTTTTTTTTTTTTGTTTGACACCTTTGACTTTTTAACACGTCTTTGATCATTTGTCTTATTCAAATTATTTTTATAAATATCATTTATTTTGTTGTGATATGTTTTATCAATAGAGGTACTTTAAATATGTCTTTTTTTTACATCTTTGCACTAAAATTTTGAATAAAACGAGACGTGTCAAAAAGTCAAAAGCGTCAAACAAAAAAAAAATGGAGAGAGTATCTTGTACGGAGTAACACCAAGTGTTTTGTTACCTACATGGAGATTGCCGGAGCCGCTATCGCGGAGGTCGTCGTGCTCGCTCTCGACCATGCCATGCTTTTCTTCGCACTTCTCTCCTCTTCTTCATGCTCCCCGTGACGCTGAACCAGTACAAGAACTCTTCTTTGTAGCACCAGTCGATCCAGCCAAGCTGAAGCTGGGCTGCATGCGGACAACAAAAAAAAGGAAAAAGTCCACTTTACCCCGTTCAACTATTGCAAAAATTTGGTTTTGTCCCCTCAACTTTAAAACCGAGCGTCCAACCTTCCTCAACTATCAATTCCGGTTAAAATACTCCACCCAAAACCACTATGGTTTTAGATGACATGGCATCCAATTTTCTTAAAAAATAAATTCAAATAAATCAAATAAATTGTAAAAAAATCATAGAAATATCAAAAAAATAGAATAAAAATATCTAACAATTTGGAAAACTATATAGAATCCAAATACTATAATTTTATGTGCATAATTATATTAAAAAAATGTCCTATGATATCTTTTATTGATTAAGGCCCAGTTTTTTCAGCTTATCAGTTTAACGGCTTAACAGCTTAACAACTTATTTACGTTTTGGTAAGACATGTGGTTTAAGTTTTTTGGGTCCTTTTTTGCGTTTGAAGGTGGGTCCTAACGCTTTAAAGACCCGAATCTCGAGACTAACTCAAGAAGCTCTCGAAGTTCAGTCATTTCAGCCGTTCACTTGTTCAGCTGTTCAGATCAGCTCAAAAGAACAAGACCTACATAGTTTGAGCTTTTATGGAAAATAAGTCTAGCTTATAGGAAAAGGAGAAAATTAGAGAAATACAGGGACATTAGCTTTACCTTTTAATTTACATTTTTAAATTAAAATTCAAAGTTAGTTTGACCTTTTAATTGTAATTTTAAAAATTAAATTCAACATTCAAAATGCATACCTACCTTTTGCTTTTTAATTAATTTCTACAAACAAATTTTTCCTAAATTCTTAATTTTTTTAATCAATAAAAGATAGTCTTCAACAAAAAAATGCATATAATTACATATACAAACATTATACTTTTATTGAATATTTCGTTTCTACGTATTTTTCTAAATTTTTTGGTATTTTTATATGATTTTATTGAGCTTCCTATAATTTTCTACAATTTATTAAATTTTTTGAAATTATTTTACAGAAAAATGCTGACTAGGATGACATGTCATCCAAATCCATGGTGGTTTTGATTGAAGGGGTAATTTGACCGGTTCTGATAGTTGAGGGAGGTTGGATGCCATGTACTGTTAAGAGTGTTGAGGGAAAGCCACGAGATTGATCAAGCCTAGGCCCAGCGCTGCAACAAATCCACAAAGTGGCCGAGAACTAGGCCTGGGCTGTAAATTGTGGATTGAGGAAGCTAAGCAAAAGGAAGAGCAAAACATTTTCCAATCGCTGGCACCCATACTCAGTGGGAAGAAAATTTGAAAGGACCCGCGTCCTTCCAAGTTAAAAAGGACCTCCCACCTCCCAATATCTCCTCTAACTTCAACGAGTGCGGCAGACAACGGGCGGCGGCTCGGCCGAGAGCTCCCCCAACTCCGGCGAGGGTAGCGGCTCCCCCAACTCCGGCGAAGGCGGCAGCTCCGGCGGGCCGCGGCTCCTCCAACTCTGGCTCGACGGCCTGGAGCTCGAGCTCGGGCAGCGACGAACGACGACCTCCTTCCCCTCCAGAGCTTGTGGCACGCAGGCGCCGCCTCCGCCTCCTCCTTCCCATCGTGCGTCGGCCAAGGCAGAGCTCGCTGGTTGCAGCGCCTTCGAGCTCGCCGTCGCATCTTCGAGCCGCGGCCCACCGTGCGCCGCCGCCTCCGCCTTTGAGCTTTGTCGTCGCCGCCTCCGTCTTCGATCTCCGCTAGCCGCCGCCACCGAGGAGCTCTGGCGGCCTAGACTCGAATAACATCGACGGCTGGAGGGCTAGACGATGGCGGCTCGCGAACATCCACAGACTGGGTGTTAGATAAGTCCTGCGCATGCTTTCAGTTTCAGAGTTATCAGTTTTTCAGTTTTTCACTGCTGTTTCAGTTTCTGTGAGCTTTATTTGGTCAGTTGCACTTTGCTGATTAATAGGATCATGCAAGTGCAGGTAGTGGGTGTTTATGGCCATAATCAGTGGGTATTGTAATAGTCTATATATGCTAATAAAGAGATATGAAAAGCTGCCGCTTTGCAGCCCAAAGACTTACCTCTGTTCCTGGGTGTTTCTAACAATTGGTATCAGAGCTGTGTTTGAGACCCTGGTGAGGTTCTTCTCTGAGTGTTAGCCATGGATACCGGAGGCCGTGGTGCTGGTGGGCGAGGTCTCGGTGGTAGAGGCGATGGTGGCGCGGATGGGGGCGGTGCCGCTGGTGGTCGTGGAGGCCGCGGTGGCAACGGCTCCAGGACGCCCCCTCCACGGCGACGTGTGCCGTCGCCCTCACCCCCTCCACGTCGTGGTAGGGACCGCGATGGAGAGGCGCGCGAGATCGTCGTCGAGCGGGTGATGAAGGGGGCGTCGAGTTCCATCAAGTACCCGATGCTCACTCGCACCAATTACGTCGAATGGGCGTTGGTGATGCGAGTGAACCTACAGGCACAAGGTCTGTGGAACGCCGTCGATCCCGGCACCGATGACTTCCAAGACGATCGGATGGCACTGTCGGCGATACTTCGCGCGGTGCCGTCCGAGATGCTGTCAACGCTGGCTGTCAAGGACACAGCGAAGGAGGCTTGGGAGACCATCAAGATGATGCGCATTGGAGTGGAGCGAGTCCAGGAAGCCAATGCCCAGAAACTTCGTCGTGACTTCGCCAATATAGAATTCAAGGATGGTGAGTCAGTTGATGATTTCTCAATACGGATTTCAAACATTGCCAACAATCTCCGTGTCCTTGGGAACCCAATTGCGGATGCGGAGGTGGTGAAGAAGCTACTGCAGGTTGTGCCCGATCGTTACACCCAAGTGGCGATTTCCATCGAGACGTTGCTGGATGTTGAAGCACTGTCGGTGGAGGAAGTGACCGGTCGCCTCCGTGCGGTGGAGCAGCGCTATCAGCGTGCTGTTGGCACCGACGGAGCTGTTCAGCTCGATGCCAGCGGCAAGCTGCTGCTCACAGAGGAGCAGTGGCAAGCGCGGCAAAGAAAGAAGAATGGCGACGGCAGTTCTGGTGGTGGTCGAGGCAGCGGCAGCAGCAATCGTGGCTGAGGAAATTGGAAGGGCAGAGACGGTTCATCACAGCCAACCATTGCCCGAAATCAGTGTAAGAACTGTGGCAAGTTTGGGGCATTGGGCACGGGAATGCCGAAACAAACCGAAGGAACAGGCTAATTTGGTTCAAGGCCAAGGCGAAGAGGAGGAGGCAACCTTGTTGATGGCACGAGAAGGCTTAGAGTTGTCACCAGAGGTACCCTCTGCACCATTGACTGGTATTGCCATTGAGGAGTGTGCTCTTGCCCAAGGAGAGAAGAAGGTAGACTCAGATGACATGGAATGGGTGTTGGATACGGGTGCCACCAATCACATGACTGGTATCCGCTCAGCCTTCACCGAACTTGATGCAAGTGTTCATGGCTCGGTCTGTTTTGGTGATGGCTCTTCAGTGCATATTGAAGGACGAGGCACCATACTTTTCGAAAATTTATTTTTTTTATATTTATTTTTATTCGTTTATACAAAATTATATGGCGCATTGAAATTTAGACAAAAATAGGCCCCGGTCGCACTTTGAATTAGCGACCGGGTCCCGGTCGCACTTTCGGGGCGCGACAGGTCACCGAGAGCAGGATGCAGGCACCTATCGATACAGTGCTGTCGCGAGTTGAACGATCGATAGGTGCCTGCATCCTGCTCTCGGTGACCTGTCGCGCCCCGAAAGTGCGACCGGGACCCGGTCGTTAATTCAAAGTGCGACCGGGGCCTATTTTTGTGTAAATTTCAATGCGCCATATAATTTTGTATAAACGAATAAAAATAAATATAAAAAAATTAAATTTTCGTATAGTATTAGTCCTTCCTAAAAATAGAAGTGGGCCTAGCCCGTCACTTTTGGGCCGTGGCCAGCCAACCTAGCTTGTTCTCTATCACTCTGTTGTGTTTTCCCTCGGCTGATCCCTCCTCCTGGCCCAAATAAGCCCACGCTCCCTCCCTATTATTAAAGCCATCGATAATTATTTTTTATTTATTCTATTCCTTTTTCCATTTCCTTCTCACTCATTCTTTTCTTTCATTCCCACATCTTCAACACCCCTTAAAAAAAAAACGTGTAGAGAATAAAGAGAGGATTTTCTTTCAAAGAGAATGCACAAAGAAATCTTCTGAAAAGAACCGTGAACAGGATTTGCTAGAGCATCCCAAGCAACCAGAATCTCTTCGCAGAGAGAAAATGACCTCCGAAGAGACACTGTTGACCATGGTCTAAACTTTTCGTAACGCAACCCGATCACCCCGCTTGCATGTGTGTGCACACAGTCGTGGCCATGCCCGTGCAAATCCATACGCGACACAACCAAACACTAGGTGTAACTCCGTATAAGATAAGCTTATACTACCTTTGTTTTCTTTTGTTTGACATCTTTGACTTTTCGACACGACTTTGACCATTTGTCTTATTCAAATTGTTTTTATAAATATCATTTATTTTGTTGTGATTTGTTTTATCAATAGAGGTACTTTAAATATGTCTTATTTTTTTACATTTTTGCACTAAATTTTTGAATAAAACGAATGGTCAAAGACGTGCCAAAAAGTCAAAGACGTCAAAACAGAGGGAGTATCTTACACGGAGTAACACCAAGTGTTTTGTTGCCTACATGAAGATTGCCGGAGCCGCTATCGCAGAGGTCGTCGTGCTCGCTCTCGACCATGCCATGCTTTGCCTCGCACTTGCTCTCCTCTTCTTCATGCTCCCCGTGACACTGAACCAGTACAAGAACTCTTCTTTGTAGCACCAGTCGAACCAGGCTCCGAGAGAGAGCCATCCAGCCAAGCTGAAGCTGGGCTGCATGCGGACAACCCAAAAAAAAAGAAAAAAGTCCACTTTGCCCCCCCCTTCAACTATTGCAAAAGTTTGGTTTTGCCTCCTCAACTCTAAAACCAAGCATCCAACCTCCCTCAACTATCAATTCCGATTAAAATACCCCCTCCACCCAAAACCACTATGGCCTTAGATGACATGGCATCCAATTTTCTCAAAAAAATAAATTCAAATAAATTGTAGAAAATCATAGAAATATCAAAAAATAGAATAAAAATATCTAACAATTTGGAAAACTATATAGAATCCAAATACTATAATTTTATGTGCATAATTGTAAGAAAAAAAATATATTTGTCCTATGATATCTTTTATTGATTAAGGCCCGGTTCTTTTCAGCTTATCAGTTTAACGGCTTAACAACTTATTTACGTTTTGATAAGACATATGCTTTAAGTATTTTGGGTCCCTTTTTTCGCTGTTTGAAGGTGGGTCCTAACGCTTTAAAAAGCAAGTCAAACGAAATGGATCCGAATCTCGAGACTAACTCAAGAAGCTCTCGAAGTTCAATCATTTCAGCCGTTCAGCCGTTAGATCAGCTCAAAAGAACAGAACCTAAATAGTTTGAGATTTCATGGAAAATAAGTGTGACTTATAAGAAAAGGAGGAAATTAGAGAAATATAGGGACGTTGGCTTTACCTTTTAATTTACATTTTTAAATTAAAATTCAAAGTTAGTTTGACCTTTTAATTGTAATTTTAAAAATTAAATTCAACATTCAAAATGCATACGTACCTTTTGCTTTTTTATTAATTTCTACAAACAAAATTATCCTAAATTCTTAATTTTTAATCAATAAAAGATACTCTTCAACAAAAATGCATATAATTACATATACAAACATTATACTTTTATTGAATATTTGGTTTCTACGTATTTTTCTAATTTTTTGGTATTTTTATATGATTTTATTGAGCTTCCTATAATTTTCTACAATTTATTAAATTTTGTGACTAGGATGACATGTCATCCAAAACCATGGTGATTTTGGTTGAATGGGGTAATTTGACCGGCTTTGATAGTTGACGGAGGTTGGATGCCCGGTTTTAGAGTTGAGAGGGCAAAATCAAACTTTTGCAATAATTGAGGGGGGCCAAAGTGGACTTTTTCCTCAAAAAAAATCATGTACTGTTAAGAGTGTTGAGTGAAAGCCACGAGATTGATCAAGCCCAGGGCCAGCGCTGCAACAAATCCACAAAGTGGCCGAGAACTAGGCCTGGGCTGTAAATTGTGGATTGAGGAAGCCAACCAAAAGGAAGAGCTAAACCTTTTCCAATGGCTGGCACCCATACTCGGTGACGGTGTTGCTGTTTTTTCTTCCTGTTGATGGAATACCCTTTTTTTTCAAGCACACTTTTTGAGTAGCTAAAATTAGTGATTTGTGACGAATTGACGAGGAGTGTGTCAACAGATGGAGATCGAAATTTCAAAAAAGCTTCCCAAAAGTGTAAGCTATGTGCTTAAACTAGCGATTATGTTCAAAGAAAATGCACCGAACAACAAAAACCCGAACACCATCGCTTCCAGAAATGCACCTTCAGTCAGGAGAGTAGCACTAATGAGCAGCTAGCAGCAGCCTCAACCCACAGGCTGCAACATGAACATTCAAAGAAGGAAATGATACTAAAAAAAGTAATGCATTCAAAATATTTTGGAGATTGATTTCAGGCTATTACCAAAGCACACAACATTTGGTAACTAAACCATTCCTTCTGACAAGCACAGGCAGACACATTTGTCAAAGTAAACATCTAGGAGGAAGTTCAAGGATCCAGAACTGAGGTAACAAAATCTGACAGTGCAAACAAATACTATAGAGGTCTGCATGAGTGAATTCCAAAGCGACATAACATTAAAGCAACCAAGCTTAACGGTAGCGGCGGAGGGAGACGGTCTGGTTGCGCTTCCAAGTGGCTCTCCGCGAGGGCCTTGCCTTGTGGTATCGGTGACCCTTGCCACGCAAGCCACGGTATTTCTTGCCAGCAGAGGTGAGGCCACGGAGCTCACGGTGCTTGTGCACAGGCTTGCAGAGCCAGTTGATCCTCGGGTCGTTGCGGATGGCACTGTGAGCAACATCCACAAGGATGACCTCAAAATACTTGTAGGTGGAATCCTGTTTAAGAGACAAAGCCAGATGGAGACACAAGTGAGAAATAAGAATTTTAGAGCCATCTATTTAAAAGATTCAATTGTAATCAAGTATACCTCATTCACCCAGTATGAGTTGAGCACCCTAAGTCCACCCAACCTGCGTCCAGCTCTCTCCTCAGCAACAGACCTCTTGTTCCTCTGGAACTTCAGCTGGGTGATACCCTGGTGCTTAGGCTTGCCATAGACAATACCCTTGGGCACTGGCCTCTTCCTGCCACCACGCCTAACACGAATGCGGTAGACCACATAACCCTGAAAATAAAGTTACATATAGTTAGGCACAGCCATTTAGCTCAAGGTATGACCTATGAACTAAGAGAATATATGTATTGGTTTCTGCTAAAAAAGCTTAAATCATAAATCATGCAACAAGAGGACCATGATTTTGTTGAACAGGAGCAACAAATAACTTTTTTCCCAAATGATACAACACTAGAAAAAATAGAATCAAAACAATCATTCAATTCAAGCATACACAGATGACCTATTTGGCTTAACAGTTGCATTATCTGAGTCAATCTTTTCTAAATAAAAAAATTAGAATCATAAAGCATTCAATAAGGATCATGATTTTGTTGGGCAGAGAAAACAAATGGTTTTTTATGTGATTTATGAATGATCAAAACAATCATTCAAACATGCATAATTGACCTATTCGACCAAACAGTTGTATTTATCTTAATTCAATTGCTGCAAAATGTCCAGGGAGATTGAAGAAAAATTAATATCAACACTACCAGCCAATATAAATCATTGCTTAAGGTGAAACAATGCACAAGGTTTGAAGTCTTGACAGTGGTAGACTATCTACATAAACAGCAGACTGTGTTCCATAAACAATGAATTAAACGGCGCAACTTGGTATTGCACTAACAGCAACCACAGCAGGTTCAATCCCTATCTAAATTGAAGCTAACACAATATAAAATAGCACATCCTAGTGGCAAAAATATGAAAAACATTTTAAAATCCCTACATAGAGCCATGAATGGCGTCCTGAACGGCAGGTAATGTTTCCGACTAAAATTAGCCATTATTTACTTCAGAAAACGAAGCGGCGTCCATAAACTGAAACAGTACAGATGGCTCGAAGCAAAGATCAACCATTTCACGATCAGAAACTAGCAAACGGTGATAGAGCTGCACAAAATGCAACACATCCACAGAATAAAAGAACTACCGGTAGCCACGGCACACGCACAGACAAAGATCCGCCCATGGCACGCACAGATGTGCATCGGAGAAGGCAGTAGCGCGCGCAGGCAAGAGGGTGGGAGAGATCTGGGGGAGGGAGAGCCCAACCTGCTTGGCCTTGTAGCCGAGGCGGCGCGCCTTGTCGGGGCGGGTAGGCCTGGTGACGCGCACGATGGCCGGCTGCTGCCTGTACTCCCAGCACCGCACGCGCTGCACGAAGCGCATCACGTCCGATTGCTTCCTCCTCCATAGCTCCGTCACATACCTGTACGCACCTGCAACCACCGCCGCCGCGAACCATCAGAATAGGAACAGGCGAGGCGCCGCGCGCGAGGATCCCGGCCATGGCGCGGTGGATGGGAGAGAGAGCGGGAGGAAGGCGCTCGCGGGAGCTCACCCATGGCTGCGGCTGCGGCTGCGAGCGGAGGCGGCGGCGAGCTGGGAGCGCGTTGAGGCTAGGGTTTGAGTGGAGGGGGAAGGGGAGTTTATATTGAGGTGGTGGGCGAGCTTTGGCCGTCGGATCGGTTAGGATCGGCTAGGATGGTGGCCTGCACACTCAGTAGGACCCATTACTCACGGACAAATGGGTCCCACTCAACCCATGGGGCCTCACGTGTCTAATAGGTGTCGACATGTCATCGCTGAGTGATCCCGACACCTCTGCTCCTTCGAAAGACGCGAGCCAGGGAGAGGGGAATCAGGGAGACACACTCTACCTGGTTAGGCTGTCCAACAGGCTCCCCCTAAAGCACCCTCTACCTTAAAATAAGGAATGAATTCTTTCCCTATGTGCTCCAACAGCATTTCCTATTCCATTCTCTAAAATAGAGTTTTTCTCCCCATCCCCTTATATAGGGGTTCTCTCTCCTCCCCCTATACAATTCTCCATATAGGGAACGCTGTTGGAGATGGAAGAAATATAGGGTGAGAATTTTTTAAAGGGAACCTGTATATGAGGCTATAGGGGATCAAATTTAGGGATTCCTGTTGGAGACAACCTTAGAGCAACTCCAACTCTCCCTCTATTTCCCCTCTAAAACACTATTAGCGTCCCCTCTTCCATCCCTCTAAAATTCCTTCATAAATTACACTACCCTCTAAAAGATTCCTTTCCTCCAGCAGCCCCTCTATATCTGCTACAGTATTATATAGGGCCTTCTGGAGTTGCTCTTAAGTCGTTAGAGCAGAGCCAACTACTAGTTATAAAAAAAACTCTATGTCATCTATAAATACATTGTACACAACACTTTCAATGGGTTAGCTGTAGCATTGGCTTTTAAATTTAATATGGACTCATATGTAGTAGGTGCAATGCACCTTGTAATCCGTTATAGACTAGCTCTTAGTTAAGAGCTAGTCTCTATCTCTCTTCTCTTTTTCTCTTCTCTACATATGCAAAAAAGATGAGGTGAACACCTTATAGCCAGCTAATTTGGCACCATTGGAGATGTCCTTAATCGCTCAAATGGTGGAGGTCCACCAGCAATCGCGGGGTGATGAATCCCAATCGTTGATGGCTTTGCGACCGCGCTGCGACGTCGACATTTCATTATACAACAGCTTAACCTAGCGTAGCGTATCATTTTATCAAAAATTGAGTGTCTTTAAAACAAGGTTTAAATATTCTAAAAATAATTAAAAATAGTTTTTATAATCTTTGATAGGACTACTAAAAGGCTTAAAAAAAGTTACAAATTATTACACCAAATAGGTTGTATAAAAAGACAAATTTGATACAGTGAAAACGCTACGCTACACTAAGCTAAAAAGAACAAGGCCTAATCCTCAACGTCGGGTCGACTTGCGCAAGCTTCCTCATCCTCTGTGACCACTTCTCTAGCAAAGACACCTCATCTGTCAGAGGAGGACGCGAAGGAGTAGGTGACCCCATTCCATTGCCTTCACCATCTGCATCGCGATGCTGGTACACCAGAAGGCCAAAGAAAGCACCTTCAGCTCTCACATCAACTTCAAGCAGGTAATGGTGGCTGCACCATCTCCGTCTTTGTAAGAATCAAGCTCCCATGGGCTTTGTTATTTATTTTGGAGATTGATACACTTAATTCTCAAATGGGAACTCTCGGTTTTCATGGACCCCAAAGCAGTGATTTCCTGGCGTCGACTTCGCTCAAGAATAAGGACTTTATTTTCATATTTCTTCTACGTTCTTGGATGAGTTGTTGGGTTCACAGGAAATTCTCTTTCTGGCTGCAGGCTTGTGTAAATTCTCTTTCTGGCTGCAGGGTCACAGGAGCACAGTTGAGTCATTAGTTATCTTAGTTTCCGAAGTTTTTTAGAGGGTTTTGGGCCTGGGCATCTTATTCTCAAGTTCGTTTTTCATAGCGGCTAAGTTGTTCCACCTTTCCAAAAATCCTCTCCGGCGCCAAACTTTCTCTCTCAAGCCACGTGATGTACCGAAAAATGCCAGTGGGTCTCCCTGGGGTAGGACTGTCCTAGTTGAGTGTTCTCTTCTACTACGCAGTTGAACTGGAGGCCGGACTATCCGGCCTAAGTTGCCTCCTCCCTGGCTTGCAAGTTTCTTTTTCCAGGAAGCGCCTGCCTTCGTCCGGACTGTCCGGACCTTGTTGTGTCCCTTCTGTCTCGTATTTTATTTTTTACAAAGAGCACATGACTTCGTCCGGACTGTCCGGGAGTTGTCCGGGGTGTTGTCCGGCCTAGGGCTTGAATCTGAATCTAAGATCTATTTCTTAAGGTTCCGAAGTGGGAGAGTATATATAAAGGCCTTTTCTGCTGAAGGGAGGGTTGAGAGACTCATTTGCAACCCTAACCACCTTTCCCTAAGTGTGAGAGCTCTCTTCCATGGATCCTAGCCCTAGGGTTTCCATGTGCATGTGAGAAGAGTGTTGGTGAGGTAAGTGTCCTCCGGATTTGTGCTCCTTGGGACTTCGTTACCGGAAGGAGGATCTTCAGCAAGCCGTCTTCATCAAGCTTTCATCGATCTCTTGTGCCTCCGTGTGTTGGGGGAAAGTCCACCGTGTGTCGTTGGCCGCCGTCGTGCGTTGATGGTGATGGAGTGAAGTCCATCATGTGTTGGTGGACGCCGCCGTATGTTGGTGGTGTGGGTTTGAGGAGCTCACCGCGTGTGGGAGCACTCAAGATCGTGTGAGGGGCTAGGAGCTCACCTCGTCGTGTGTCGGTGAAAGAGCTTCCACGAGTGGATTGAGGTGGAAGGCTCGAGAGGGAGCCGGTTCTCGTGTGTCGAGGACTTGGCTCAACATAGGTGGAATCCTGTTTAAGAGACAAAGCCAGATGGAGGCACAAGTGAGAAATAATAATTTTAGAGCCATCTATTTAAAAGATTCAGGTGTAATCAAGTATACCTCATTCACCCAGTATGAGTTGAGCACCCTAAGTCCACCCAACCTGCGTCCAGCTCTCTCCTCAGCAACAGACCTCTTGTTCCTCTGGAACTTCAGCTGGGTGATACCCTGGTGCTTAGGCTTGCCATAGACAATACCCTTGGGCACTGGCCTCTTCCTGCCACCACGCCTAACACGAATGCGGTAGACCACATAACCCTGAAAATAAAGTTACATATAGTTAAGCACAGCCATTTAGCTCAAGGTATACCTATGAACTAAGAGAATATATGCATTGGTTTCTGCTTAAAAAGGTTAAATCATAAATCATGCAACAAGAGGACCATGATTTTGTTGAACAGGAGCAACAAATAACTTTTTTCCCAAATGATACAACACTAGAAAAAATAGAATCAAAACAATCATTCAATTCAAGCATACACAGATGACCTATTTGGCTTAACAGTTGCATTATCTGAGTCAATCTTTTCTAAATAAAAAAATTAGAATCATAAAGCATTCAATAAGGATCATGATTTTGTTGGGCAGAGAAAACAAATGGTTTTTTATGTGATTTATGAATGATCAAAACAATCATTCAAACATGCATAATTGACCTATTCGACCAAACAGTTGTATTTATCTTAATTCAATTGCTGCAAAATGTCCAGGGAGATTGAAGAAAAATTAATATCAACACTACCAGCCAATATAAATCATTGCTTAAGGTGAAACAATGCACAAGGTTTGAAGTCTTGACAGTGGTAGACTATCTACATAAACAGCAGACTGTGTTCCATAAACAATGAATTAAACGGCGCAACTTGGTATTGCACTAACAGCAACCACAGCAGGTTCAATCCCTATCTAAATTGAAGCTAACACAATATAAAATAGCACATCCTAGCGGCAAAAATATGATAACATTTTAAAATCCCTACATAGAGCCATGAATGGCGTCCTGAACGGCAGGTAATGTTTCCGACTAAAATATAGCCATTATTTACTTCAGAAAACGAAGCGGCATCCATAAACTGAAACAATACAGATGGCTCGAAGCAAAGATCAACCATTTCACGATCAGAAACTAGCAAACGGTGATAGAGCTGCACAAAATGCAACACATCCACAGAATAAGAGAACTGCCGGTAGCCACAGCACACGCACAGACAAAGATCCGCCCATGGCACGCACGGATGTGCATCGGAGAAGGCAGCAGCGCGCGCAGGCAAGAGGGTGGGAGAGATCTGGGGGAGGGAGAGCCCAACCTGCTTGGCCTTGTAGCCGAGGCGGCGCGCCTTGTCGGGGCGGGTAGGCCTGGTGACGCGCACGATGGCCGGCTGCTGCCTGTACTCCCAGCACCGCACGCGCTGCACGAAGCGCATCACGTCCGACTGCTTCCTCCTCCATAGCTCCGTCACGTACCTGTAAGCACCTGCAACCACCGCCGCCGCGAACCGTCAGAACAGGAACAGGCGAGGCGCCGCGCGCGAGGATCCCGGCCATGGCGCGGTGGATGGGAGAGAGAGCGGGAGGAAGGCGCTCGCGGGAGCTCACCCATGGCTGCGGCTGAGCCTGCGAGCGAAGGCGGCGGCGAGTTGGGAGCGCGTGGAGGCTAGGGTTTGAGTGGAGGGGGAGAAGGGGAGTTTATATTGAGGTGGTGGGCGAGCTTTGGCCGTCGGATCGGTTAGGATCGGCTAGGATGGTGGCCTGCACACTCAGTAGTGCCCATTACTTACGGACAAATGGGTCCCACTCAACCCCATCTGGTCTGACGTGTCTAATAGGTGTCGACATGTCATCGCTGATCCCGACACCTCTGCTCCGTCGAAAGATGCGAGCCGGGTGAGGGGAATCAGGGAGAGACACTCTACCTCGTTAAGCCGTTAGAGCAGAGTCAACTACTAGTTATAAAAAAACTCTATATCATTTATAGATAGCTTATACACAACATCTTCAATGGATTAGCTGTATCATAGACTTTTAAATTTAATATGGACCCATATATACTAGATGCAATGCACCTTGTAAGCCGCTATACACTAGCTCTTTTAGTTAAGAGCTAATCTCTATCTCTCTTCTCTTTTCCTCTTCTCCACATATACAAAAAGATGGGGTGGACTCTTTATACCCAGCTGATTTGGCACCATTAGAGATGTTCTTAATCACTCAAATGGTGGAGGTCCACCTGCAATCGCGGGGTGATGAGTCCCAATCGCTGTTGGCTTTGCGACCGCGCTGCGACGTCGACATTTCATTATACAGCAGCTTAACCAAGCGTAGCGTATCGTTTTATCAAAAATTGAGTGTCTTTAAAACGAGGTTTAAATATTCTAAAAATAATTAAAAATAGTTTTTATAATCTTTGATAGGACTACTAAAAGGCTTAAAAAAATGTTACAAATTATTACACCAAATAGGCTGTATAAAAAAGACAAGTTTTGATACAGTGAAACGCTACGCTACACTAAACTGAAAAGAACAAGGCCTAATCCTCAACGCCGGGGTCGACTTGCGCAAGCTTCGCAGCGAACTCCTTAAGGGGAGGGGCGTCCTCATCCTCTGTGATCACGACTCTAGCAAAGACACCTTATCTATCAAAGGAGGACGCGAAGGAGTAGGCGACTCCATTCCATTGCCTTCACCATCTGCATCGCGATGCTGGTACACCAGAAGGCCAAAGAAAGCCCCTTTAGCTCTCACATCAACTTCAAGCAGGTAATGGTGGTTGCACCATCTCCGTCTTTATAAGAATCAAGCTCCCATGGGTTTTGTTATTTATTTTGAAGATTGATACACTTAATTCTCAAATAGGAACTCTCGGTTTTCATGGACCCCAAAGCAGTGATTTTCTGGTGTCGACTTCGCTCAAGAATAAGAACTTTATTTTCATATTTCTTCTACGTTCTTGGGTGAGTTGTTGGCGTAACCTAGATGTTTGTGTAAATTCTCTTTTTGGCTGCAGGGTCACAGGAGCACAGTTGAGTCATTAGTTATCTCAGTTTCCGAAGTCTTTCAGAGGGTTTTGGATCTGGGCATCTTGTTCTCAAGTTCGTTTTTCATAGCGCCTAAGTTTTTCCACCTTTCCAAATATCCTCTCCGGCGCCAAACTTTCTCTCTCAAGTCACGTGATCTACCGAAAAATGCCGGTGGGTCTCCCTAGGGGTAGGACTGTCCTAGCTGAGTGTTCTCTTTTACTGCGCAGTTGAGCTGAAGCCTTAGACTGGACTGTCCGGCCTTGGAGGCCGGACTGTCCGGCCTAAGTTGTCTCCTCCCTGGTTTGCATGTTTCTTTTTCCAGGAAACGTCTGCCTTCGGCCGGACTGTCCGGACCTTGTTGTATCCCTTCTGTCTAGTATTTTATTTTTTACAAAGAGCGCATGACTTCGTCCAAACTGTCCAGGGTGTTGTCCGGCCTAGGGTTTGAATCTGGATCTAAGATCTATTTCTTAGGGTTCCGAAGTGGGAGAGTATATAAAGGCCTTTTCTGCTGAAGGGAGGGTTGAGAGACTCATTTGCAACCCTAGCCAGCTTCCCCAAGTGTGAGAGCTCTCTCCATGGATCATAGCCCTAAGGTTTCCATGTGCATGTAAGAAGAGTGTTGGTGAGGTAAGTGTCCTCCGGATTTGTGCTCCTTGGGACTTCGTTACCAGAAGGAGGATCTTGTGCCTCCGTGTGTTGGGAGAAAGTCCACCGTGTGTCGGTGGCCACCGTCGTGTGTTGGTGGTGATGGAGTGAAGTCCATCATGTGTTGGTGGACGCCGCCGTATGCTGGTGGTGTGGGTTTGAGGAGCTCACCGTGTGTGGGAGCACTCAAGATCGTGTGAGGGGTTAGGAGCTCACCTCGCCGTGTGTCGGTGAAAGAGCTTCCACGAGTGAATTGAGGCGGAAGGCTCGAGAGGAAGCCGGTTCTCGTGTGTCGAGGACTTGCCTCAACGGGGAGTAGGAGTTCGTTTCCGAACCTCGGAAAAATATCCTTGTGTCATTTTACTTTCCCGTAATTTATTTACCCTCAATTCTTCTCTTATATGCATGCCTGTGGTGTGTGATATTTGTCTAATTAATTTGTGTGATACTTCTCCTTGTGTAGTCCTAGGATTCTCTAGTTAAGTGGTTAACTTTTAATTTCATAATCATGAATAAAAACATAAAAAAATTAAAAGTAGTCCAATTCACCCCCTCTTGGCCTTCGATCCCTTTAGCCTTACTCCCAACTGAGTTGTTTTATGGAGATGTAAGTGTCGTACGACAGTTTAATTGCATTCGTTGTGTTCAATCTTAGTTGTAACTGCTACTTAACGATAATCCAGATGTTTCCATGTGCGCGTGTGATGAAAGGTATTGCCTCAAAGCCAAACAAATATACTTGCTCTCACGATACCCATCCCAGGCGATTCACCCTCCAACCCTAGCCACCACCGACGGCGGCGAGCCACACGGCGCCTCCTCCCCCACCGGTGCCAACTCCCTATGGGGAGAAATGAGGCCGGGGCCTTCCTCTTCCTCTTCTGCTCATTTTAGCATTGGTGGCCGGCGCGGCGGCGGCGGGCTCCTCGCTGGCGGCGACCCGGAGAATCATCGGCCCGTGGGAGACGGAGAGCGAGGAGCCGTTAAGCCATCGTGGCTTGGACGATGACAAGGTGGCAGCCAAGAGGCTTCAGATGGCGGAGGAGGCTTGGGTAGCCATGGCCATGGCGGGGCGTCTCAACCGACGGTCGCATGCAGTGACGGGCTCCAGCCTTTTCTCCCTTTGGTGTTAACAGCGTTGGACTTTCGTCCTCACAGCCGTGGCTTAGGCCTCTCCTGGAAGCTGCTCCTCCGACCATGTCGGTGGGCTTGGGCATGACCTGTTCTGGATCTGGCGCAGGTCTAGCGTCCCCGATGCAGCTTGCGAAGCCAAGCTCTAGCAGGTTCCCGTTCATGAGGCAATGCAAGGCCACCCCTTCGAAGCTGTCCCGAGGCACATTCCTGAGTACAACGGTAGTGCAGCCAGTTCCAATGAGGGTAGCTTTGTACAGCGGCGAGGCAAGCCAACCCAGTGGACAACGGCGATGACTCTCCTTCATGCTTCTCTGGTGACCGACAACCTTCTTGGCGTGCGCGGTGGCCGAGATGGTGCCTTGATGGCCGGTTCCTGCGGCGAGGTGGTCGGATTTGGCGCCTCAGGTCGTCTCCTGCGACGAGGCAGTCGACTCCTATGGCATGGATGGCCGGCTCCTGTAGCAAGGCGGCAGCGGTCTCTTGCAACCGATGACCCGTCGTGCCCTCCTCCTTCATCACCTCGCCATCCAGCACCCTCCCGTGTGTGGCCTTGGCCAGTTCTAGTCAAGGGTGTTTCCCGTACTCTGTGTCTTCGGTTGGCAGCGTTGTGCCCCGTCCCCACTTCTTTCTCCCTCCCGTGCCCTCCTTACAGAGGTGCGCGGTTCGTTTCCCTCCTCTCGTGTCCCATTTACCAGTCGCGCGTCGTCTCTTGTTGGACACTTGACTTCCCTTCTTCTTTGTCCCACCTTCGCACATAGTGGTGGAGCTCAACGCTGGCTTTCCCTCTTTCTTCTTCCTTCTTCCCCTCTTCCTAGGTCGTCTTGGTGGAGACCGTTCGGGGGGACCGCTCTGTGAGAGGCCGGATCCATGGGAAGGAGGCCCGGATCTGGCGGGGTGTTGGCCGGAGCTGTCGGAGTAGGTGTGTTCCAGGGTTGTGTGTTCAGTGGCTTCGTAGCTCGGTGGATCTCGGCACCGGCATCTTCTTCTTCATCCCCTCCCCCTGAGCCCGTCTTAGTGGAGGCTGTTTGGAGGCCCGATTCGGTAGTTGGTCGAAGTGGATAGAGCATGTGGGCTCCATGGGCGTTTGTCTGGCAGCTCCTCGACTCCTTCCGTGGTGGCATGGTGGGTCATTGCCCGTCCTTCGGCGGATCGTCGACCCCTATCTCTAGCCTGGTCCCGTCCTCGCCACCTTGCCCTCCCCTTCCTGTGAAGTGCTTGATGGCTTAGGCTGGCGTTTTCTGGGTTAGTGGCAGGGTTCAGCCTGCGCCGCCTGGGTGGCGTGGCATCTGGTCTACCTTGCTTCCTGTGCATAGGCCACTAGGCATAGTGGCCCCTCTCCGGCGGCGTTGGTTGGCGACCTATTCTCTAGAGGCAGCCACATTCTCTGCCTCTTGACCTAGTCCCGTCCCCGCCATCTTGACCCTTCCTTTCTTTGAGGTGTTGGGTGGTGTGGGCGGCGTCTTTCGCGTAGAGTGGTGGCTTTGTTCTTCTGGTTCTTTCAACCTTCGGCGACCTCTGCCTTTTGCGCTAGTATAGTAGGTCTTGGGCGAAAGCCCTGTCCTTTTGGGCTGGTGTTGGCGTCACCTTTGGTGTCGTTCCCTCGTTGGAGGCATTACCTTTTCGGACCTTGCTCTGCTTTGGGTGAAAAACCTAGCGGTTTTGCGACGGTGGTGGGTTATCCCCATCGCTACCTTGTTGGAAGCGTCATGGTCACCATCTTGCGCTATGGGTTTCCGTTGGGTCTGCTGCTCTAGGAGTCGTTCGTCGTTGCGTGAGTGTTGGTAGTGTTTCCCGTCTCCCTCTCTTGTTTCTCTCTCCTGTTCAGCCTTTGGCCTAGGTGGCAGCGATGGGGCTGCATTCCTCCTTTTTCCTCAGTAGGTGGTGTTCCCGATGGTGGCCGGAGGTGTGTGTGGCTTTGGCCAGGGTTGCAATGTAGCGCTGTGGTTATACCCCATGCTTGCATAGGTTTTTTATTTTCTTTTCTCCTTCTGATCAATGAAATAGGACTACAACTCTCCTACCCTTTTTGAAAAAAAGAGAAAAGGTATTTTGGCTTTTTGGTGATAGGAGAAAGTGTCATGTTAAGGAGCACGAATATACTAGATTGTGTGATGATTCTGGATAGTAGCTATTTGAAAAATATAGTTCATATCATGTTGTAGCATTTTGAAGAGCATGTACATAATGGTTGAGACAAACATCTATCTCTAACCATTGCTAGAGGCTAGAGACAACATATACAATGTTTGGGTATGGATGGACGCTTTATATGCAGTTTCTCACACACAAAGTTTCTTACTTCTCATGTAGAGTCAACTCTTGTGTTGTAATACAAACAAATAGCAAGACATCGTCGATCACCAATCACAATATTCAAGCACGGAAAATATGAGCACATATATAGAGAGAACACACGAGGTGGAAAACTTTATCAATCTTAATCTACCAACAACCAATTACAATGGGTGTCTCTCACATTTATAGCGGAGAGTTTCTTGACCACCAAGAAACCTAAAAAAAATCATATCTATCCTAATTCTGTTTTGCTCTTAATATTTCTACGTATACGATCAGGAATCACATAGGTTTACAACATCTTGCATTTAGGGATGGCAATGGGGCCCATCGATGACATAGTCCAACAGTAAAGCTCTAATGACGGCATAGTCCAGCAATAAGCTACATCCTATAGAAGTGGCGCGAGCACGGCAATAGACGCCACCAACAATATGGCGTGTTCTCGCAGCAATGCTACCTAGCGCAACGGGCTCTAGCGGCAGCGCGGTGTGAGCATTGTTGAGCCCTAATTATTTTAATGGCATTGATGACGTATATATTTGTGTTAGGGAGTTCTTGGACCTTTCTTGGAACCCTAGCAAGGCTTTGGCAAAAATTTGAGTTGCTTAAAGATGATCTAAGCATGACTGGGCGAGTGAAGAGGCCATGTGTAGGTTTAGGAGTAGCTAGGTTTTACTTTTTTCGCCCATGCTTCAAGAGGGGTCTAATTGGTTCGATCATGCCAAGTCTTTCCTTCACTTAATTTCCTAGCCTTCTCTTAGCCCTTAAGCCATTCACAAATAGCTAAAGATCCCAATATGTTCAAAATACTTAACCGTGTTTTGTTAGTGCTCATCGGACTGGGTCCGACCGCCATTGGACTGGGTCTGATGGGCCCAAACCCTAAGAACCGTTTTCTGTTGTTGGTCGGACCAGGTCCGACCGTTGTCGGGCTGGGTCCGACAGTACCTTATTCCGGTGCCTTAACCTCCATCGGACCGGGTCCGACCATCGTCGGACCGGGTCCACAGTACGTGTCCTAGCTGTTCTGACGCGTGGTTGCAACCAACGGCTAGTTTTTGGAATTTTCCTGAGCTCCAACGACTAGTTTCTTTTCGGGGGGTATAAATTGAGTTCTGTAGGCAGCCATTTATGAGGTTTGATGCTCCACTTCACATATAGCTAATATCTACTCATCTTACGGGTGTTCTAGAGCCATTCCTCCACCAATTCATCAACCACCTACCTTCCCCTAAACCGAACTTCATGGAAGTCCTTCGATTTGGCATGATCGAGGTGTTTCGGGCTTGTTACTCTTGAAGACGGTGTTCTTGGGCTTGGGAGCAGGCTTTGGCGTGTGGCTACTCTTGAGTCGGTGTATAGGTGACGGAGTCCACCTCGCCGGAGTAGCGGAACACTACCGGGGAGTAAATGAAGCGTGTGGGTCAAGAGGGAGTCGGTCCTTGTGCGCAAGGGCTAGCCTCAACGGAGAGTAGAAGTTGTGACTCCGAACTTCGGTGAAACAAATACCGTGTCACTTTTCCTTTGTTTCATTTACTTCTGCATTTATCTTTCGCATGAATTGTTATAAATTGCTTGAGTGTTTTGGTGAGATGGATTAGGTTACTAGTGCGTATTGTTTAATTTGCTTCCACTTGATAGGGCACTAGAACCTAGGATTGGGTCACTCTTAGGGCTCGTTTGGCAGCCCAAAACCCCGCTCGGATCCCAGCCCATTCCCGGAGGTCACAATCCGCGTGGAAATATTCCTGTGGCATATTTGATGTAGCATTTGGGAGCCCATCAACCCAGGTTTTTCGGTCATTTTCCCTCGCGAACCCCGGGGAATTCTCCTCCCTCTCCATACTCGTGGATTTTTCTCCTGACTCTCTCGCGACACTCTCTCCGGTGAGTAGCGACTTGCCTCCACAACCCTCCGCCTCCGTGCCGCCGTCGCCTCCATCTCCACCTCCCTTCTGTGGCCGACCCCTCCGTCTCCCGGCCGTCGCCGCCTCCGCCTCCCTGTCACCGCCGCCCCCCCTCCACCTCCGTCTGCCTCCCCCTCCCCGGCGCCCCTGCCCGCCACCGGCTTTCGGAACGACACCTCTCGTCGCTGGCGCCGACGTCGCATCTGGTGGAAGCAGCGACGGATCGTGAGCGCCCGATCCGGCACTCCCGCTCGATGAGGCTGTGGATGCGGTCTACGGCGCTGCCGGAGGTAGAGGAGAAGGGGAGGACACGCAGGGGCAGGGCTGTATGCACGCCAGTTGGGGCAGAGCCAGAGGAGGAGGGAAAATGCTGCCGTAGGGCAGAGACGGGTGCTTGCAGCAGTACCACTCGTCGCCGGCCATTGCTCCACGGAGCCACGGCTCCCTCCACCTCCTGCCCCCTCCGTTTCTGCCTGCAGCTGCTGGCCCCCTCCGCCCCTACCTCCGACCGCCGCCAAGATCCCAACATCAGCAAGCAGGAAGAAGCAGTGGTGGAAGGGGGAGCGTGGAGAAGCACGGGGAAGTGAAATGTCAAATAAATTCCTGCGGGGAATTATCTATCCAGGGAATTATTCCCCCTATAGCCAAATGAGCCCTTAATCTTGTTGCTTAATCAAGTATGAACCAAAGAAATTAAAAATTACCTATTCACGCCCCTCTAGGCCTTAGAGATCTTTTCACGCGGCAATGGCGAGCTCTGGTGGTGGCGGGTATGAGAACCTTGTTAGGTCCCCATCACACGAAAGGGGACGGGGATAGGGAAGAACTGTCCCCGATGCTGGGACGGGGGCGGGGAGCGGGTAATTTTTGGGTAGTCGGGGACAGGGATGGATGCTGTCCCCCGACAGGGAATGGCCCCATTGCCATATCTACTTGCATTGAAGACGACTCAAATATCTATGCATGGTCTCTCCTCCACATGATCGCATGTCCTACATGTCAAATCTTACATATAATTTATAGAGAGCTGGCACGGATCATTGCACGTTCTTAGCGAAGTAGTGGCATGGTATGTCTTTATTAGTGTGGGAAAGGGTGCACACCAGTGATTGTGGACTTGTGACTTGTGAGTTTAAATCACGTGATATCTTTTAGAGACACCTAATGTGGTGTGGCAAATGCAACCATAGTTGATTAAAAACGGCCTTCATCAGGAATAATGGTTTGTTATTCTCACGAAGTTACTGTACTTTCGACAGCATGTGTATATGGAAACACTTGGACGATTTTATGTGCATGATTGTGCCGTAAGGTACCGATGAGGCTATTGTTGTTTATTTACTGGTATTTTATGTAGGAGACAACCGCGGGCTATTTCTATGGGTGTCCATGGACGACCGGATTAAGTTCCATGACCAACTTTCATGACGACGGTTAACTCCTTCGAACCACAACACAACACATGGAACATTGGGTCATAGTCACTGGGTGATCTAATGGACCTGCATGTATATCTAAGAGGCTTCAGCATGGCATGTTATGTCGTGTGAGTAAAGCCATATACCTATCCAAAGTGTTAAACTGTTCACACAACCATGTCTTAGATTAAGGACGAATACTTGCAAGATGAGGCACTGATGGTAGCATTTGGGTACTGGTTTGATTATGGTGGGATGGTCATGGTTTCCTTCATCGAGCATCAAGTTGCTCATGGTGTTTGGTTGAATAGAGACCAAGGACGAGAAATGCCATTTACAATCTAATCATGTCTATGTCTTGCAAATGACATTTACGCTAAAAATGAATTTTTAGCCTTTGATTATATGTCAGTCATGATTGAGAATATATATATTACCTCCTAGTGCCGTAAGTACCTTCTACACTTAAAAGATTTGCTGCAATTTCAGGTGAAGATAAACCTACACTTGAGTACTACTACCAAGCGGGGTGTGCCGATGCTAGCAGGCAAGATATAGAGTTCTAATTTCCGGTCGATTTCCCAAGGGTTAATGGGGGCATTACTATGTTGGTCTTTTGGTTTACTTATGATGATTTTCCATTGCCTTCGTTGAATAAACTTGTTATTACCACTGCAACAATATTCTGATTGTGTCATATGCATTATATGGACAACAGTTCATATTGTTTGGTTATGTAATGTAAGTCTAATGGTTAATGTGTTGTACTACCGATCAATATGAGGATGCGTATGTGATGATAGCTGATCTTGGGAGCCATCATGGAACACATATCCAATCAATCTTATTTGCATTCCTTTCAATAGACGATGCCCATAGAGACCGTTGCTGCTCGCGTTGATGATAACATGCCCGACTTGCTTTTTGACGACTAGTATGTTGGTAACTTGGTATTCAACCATGCAGGACAGGAAGTGGGCACCAATTCTATTGAGCTGAACATGAATAAAAAGGAGACACCTTTCACATATGGTTCAAATATTGATAGAAACCATTCATTTCCAATATGCGTACAAAAACTCGCCCGAAACCTTTTTGATTCACGGTTCTAGTTCGGCTCTGGTTGCAGTTGGAAAAGTTAAGACCCTTTAAAAAGAGACAATAAAAGACTAAAAAATGAGTAAAAAATATTTTTGAGATCTTTGAGAAAAATCATGCAAAGTTTTAAAAAAATTATAAAATATTACACCGAATGGCTTGTACAAAGATGACAAATTTTGTAAACACCAAACTAGAACCGCAAATCAAAAAGGGCTTGAGTCAGGGATGGAGGGCAACCACAGTTGTCGGAGTAGGTGCAAGGAAGAATAAGAAGGGAGAGGAGCCAGAAGAATAAAGGGGTGTTTTGAAGAAAAAAATCAGCAATAATGTATTTGTGAGTGTTGGTACTTTTGTGTTAGCACATGATTTTCATCTCATCAAAGCACATTTATTGCTAAACTCAAATTCTAGGCCAACATCTAGATTCGGTGGTAGTGACTAGTGGATTTACATATGTGCAAAAAATAGTGGATTTAGTAGATTTATTTCACACGAGCGAGAGAAGTGCAAGTTGATTTTAATACCGTTTCAAATAATTGTTGGTTCAATAGTTAGTAATAGTTTTTCCCATGATTTAAGCATCGGTGAATGATGTAATGGAATTTTTTTTAAATAATGGATTTAGGTATATATAAATACTAAAATCTAGAGCTGGGCAAGATTTTGGAACTAAACATGCCCTTAGCGATACAGTGTACCTTAATGATACACATATAATCATTACTTCCATGTATATATTATAAGTAATAGAAGAACGAAATGCTAATAAAGGGTTTTAGAAGTATAAAGAATATTGTGTGTTCTTCTATGTTGCTCGTTTCAATCCGTTACAAATTCTCTTGCCTAAGAATGCACCCTTGGTATGCCGTGGAAAGAGGTGCATTGATCACCAATTTAACAAGAAAGCTTAGTATTTAGAATATCTGGTTCATAATATCGATAGTACGTGAATATTAAAATCTTTGAGCTGGCCTAGATTTTGAAACTATAAACATGTCCTTATAAATGATACATGTATTGTCGTTACTTCCATGTATAATCTACTACCTCCGGTCACAAAAAAAAGTCGTTGATTTTTGGAGACATATTTGACCATTCGTCTTATTTAAAAAAGTTATGTAAATATCATTTATTTTGTAGTGATTTAGTTTATTATTAAACCCCACGACCATTCGTCTTATTTAAAAAAGTTATGTAAATATCATTTATTTTGTAGTGATTTAGTTTATTATTAAATATATTTTAAGTATGACTTATATTCTTTGAATAAGACTAATGGTTAAAGATATGTGTAAAGTCAACGGCGACTTCTTTTCGTGACCGGAGGGAGTATTAATTTCTATTAATTAATGAAAAGAACGAGATGCTAATAGAGGTTTTAGAAGGGTTTAGTGGTTTCTTTCTTCCACCCCAAACCACGTTGAAGGAAAAAAAAGGTAGGGGCCGCGCCATAGCTGTTTCGCAAAACCCTAGAAATAGAACCACACCGCGAGGTTTTTCGTACCCGATGCTGCGCGCCGCCGTCTTCCCGGCGCGGTTCGCCGCCTCTCCGGCCGTCGCGGCGGCGGCAGCGGAGCTGAGGTCGCCGCTGCTCAGGGTCTTGGGGGCGCTGGGAGGCGGCAGGGGCTCGACGCTGCTGGGAACGAGAGCGCGATTCTGCTCTAACTCTGGGAGCGACTCCGAGGCGAAGGCTGCTGCTGCGGAGGGGGAGGCGGACGGCAAGGCGTCGTCCGCCATTGTGCCTACCATCCCCGAGCCGGAGGAATTCCACTTGGTGCGCATTTCTTCGTCTTGGTTGTAGTTGCAGATTTATGTAGTAGTTGATTGCATCACGTATTAGATGGGAATGGATTATGCGTTAAGTAGTAAGAAAATGTGTGTTTGGTTTGAGCTCATGAGTAGCTCCTGGGTGAACGAATTTACTCAGCCTGTAAATTGACTCACTGGATTTGTTGTTAAAGTTCCTGGATTAAAATATAAGTTGAGGAACTAATTTGGATTAAAGGAAAATTGACAATTTGCCATGGCAAAGAACCCTGTTTTTTAGGATTTGTCACTAAAAACAACTTGCTTGATGAAATGCCACTCCAAACACCAAAATCCCTACTTCTGCAATGTTAAATCTTCAATTTCCTCAGATTAAATGTTTGCGCCTAAACATTACAAGAAGAAGCATGTTTTTTGAGGGCACCAAGAGAAGAACCACACTTCTTTGTTCTGGATCAACTAGGCTTTGGCACCATGGATCCATGCATTTTGTGATTTGCTTGATACATCCGTGGAGAGAGTTTAATATGAATCTCATTGCAGGGATCAAAATATTGTCTTGAATCGTATTTTTGTTTAGCTCTCTTTTTAAATTTGAAAGAAAACACTGCTATAAACCATAGTTAGGACTTAGGATTTAGGAAAGCTGTCACCTCGTTTGCAATGGTTTTGAGTTGAATAAATGATCCGTTAAACAATAAGTAAAGTTTAGCAGCAGGCACTAGAATTAAGGAGTAAAATGAGTTAATTATTGCGTCCATATCTCATCTTAGGTGTACCGATTCTACTTATGCCCATAATAAGGTTGGGTAAGAGAGCTTATTCATTTTGGGATTTTGGGCGTAATGAGGATATAGTTCTATAATAGGAAATATGGAGGGAAAAAGTGTCTCCAAATTGCAGAATGGCCAACATCTAGTGACAAATGTGATTGGTTAAAAAACAGCTTGCTTTAACCATGGAAGAAATGACTGTTGATTTTAGGACTGTGATCAGTTCATTAAGTTGACTAGCAAAGGATCAAATTATTTTCCCCTTGTTTTGAGGTAGCCATTGGTTTGCAGTGACATTCTTAAACTGCACAGCAAGCCTTGCTCTGCCATCAAGGTTTACAACATGTTGCCTTACTTTTTTAGATTTCACACCTCCCTTATGACAATTGTTATGCTTTATCTTGACTCTTGAGGAAACATATGTTCATCACTTCATCTCAGACTTGTATCAAACTAAAGAAGTGATAATACATGAATGAGTGAACAGTTGCTGCGTGACTATTTTTAATGTTGTGATTCTGCTCTATATCCTTCACTCACTATATTATGGTAACCTGTTCAAAAAGGTCACAGCATTGCCTCTTCCACATCGACCACTCTTTCCAGGATTCTACATGCCCATCTATGTAAAGGTATGTCGCTGTGCAATTTGCAATTGTAAACCAATCTCATCTTCCTTACTGTACATTTCTTCCTTTCCGATTTTAATGACGCATTTTTTTTGTTTATTTTGAAATCTCTCAGGACCAAAAGCTGCTGCAAACCTTAGTAGAAAATCGCAAAAGATCACTCCCATACGTTGGTACCTTTCTTGTCAAGGATGAAGAAGGTACTGACCCTAATATTGTGACCAGTTCAGATTCCGATAAAAGCATCGATGATCTCAAAGGGAAAGAATTGCTGAAGCGTCTTCATGAAGTTGGAACAATTGCTCTGGTAATTGACTATTTTCAGTGGAGCCTGGAGCCCTGGACAATGACTCATGCTTCACACAGTTTTGCCTTATGATGAGCTCTTTAATTAGTTTTTGTCGTTTCCAACTTTCTGTAGATAACTAGCATTCAAGGGGACCAGGTTGTTCTATTTGGTCGCAAACGTATACGGATAACCGATCTGGTGAGATACATCAGATTTTCTGCGTTTGATTTATGTGGGTTTAAGTTGGTAAGTTTGTTTCATCAAGATATCAAAAACTGCAGGTTCAGGAGGATCCACTTACAGTTAAGATTGAACATCTGAAGGTAACTTTGATGATATCACCAGTTCTCATGTTTTCTTTTGCACGTTCATGTTTGTAGAATTCTAATATCTCCTACGCATACTAGTGCACCACCCATGTGGAGAATACTCGCACAAAAGGAATATCCAAAATATAATTTTGTTTTCAGGGTCCGAAAGTTCTTTTTTCATTAAAAGAATCTGATTCCTGCTAGCTACAAATTCTTGCTGCATCTAAGTTTGGAATTGCTATTAGGATGTTAGAAAATATCCTGCAATGTTGGATCATTTAACATTTCCTTTGCAGGAAATGCCCTACAGCAAGGATGATGATGTGATAAAAGCTACCTCATTTGAAGTTATATCAACTTTAAGGGAGGTTCTCAGAGTAAGTTCCTTTTGGAAGGAACAAGTGCAAACCTACACACAGGTATGCCTTCCTTACCTCTTTCTTTTCTTTTTTACACACTTTTATTTTTTTATCACACTATTTTTAAGATGGCTATCCTTTGGAATAACATAAATTTTCAAACTTGTGTTGTGGTTTGTACATATCTTGTATGTTGTGTGTAATCATCAAATATGGTCATTTATATTACATATACTGCAACGTCAAGAAGCAATGCTAATAAAAGAGATTGTAACCAGCAGGTTTGTAGAGTTGACATATAAATCTCTGACCATAAATTCAATATAGTTTTATATGCCTGACAATAATCATGTTTTCTTGGGCCATTGGGTCATTACTCCTTTTCATTGTTTCAGCATATGGGTGATTTCAACTACCCAAAGTTAGCAGATTTTGGTGCTGCTATTTCTGGTGCCAACAAGTTACTTTGCCAGGAAGTGCTTGAGGAATTAGATGTAAGAAGCTTTCTAATATTATCTTGATTTGCTTTCTGTTTTCCATTCTGAGTTATCACCTTAAGCAATCTGAGGCCATAGAAATTCTGCATTGCCATGCACTGTCTGCCCTGTTTGTCTTTATTTGTGCTATTATTTTTCTGCACATTCTAAAAACTACTTTCTTCTTTCTCAAATCACCAAATTGCTGGACATAGTTGATTGCTATAGAGCTCATCAGAAGCTTAATGCATATGACACTAATCATCTATCTGCAATCCAGCATAATTTTTATTGTCATAAAGCGCAGAAGAAGATTATTATTTTTATTTTGCTTTATGTCCACTGGTAGTGGGTTTCTAAAATTTGCAATACAGAGCACACTAATTCTTATTAGAGTCTGTTTGGATTTGGATACAAAGTTTTGAGAAACCATGGTTTTTTGTACATAGTCTGCAGACTGCAATTGTGTACACAAAGAAACTATGGTTTCCCCAAACTCCAGAAAACTCCGGTATTGACTGAAACCATCACCTGTTTGGATACACAGTTTTTAGGATGATAAACTTGACTAAACACAAGATCTAGTGGGAGCCAAACTATGAAAACTTTTGCCAAAGAATAAAGAGTGGAGTTTCAAATACTCAAAATACCATGATTTCTACGAAACCATGTTTTTAGAAAAGAATATTTTTTGGCCATCCAAACACATTATGGTTTTGAAAACCACGGTATTTTCAGAAACCATGGTTTTGGAAGAGTAAAATACACGGGCGGTCCCTAAATTATTAGTCGATTCTCATCCATGTCCCTATTCTTTGATATTACAGTTTTGGGTCCCTAAACTTTTTAAGTGGGTTCGTTCCGGTCCAAACCTGCCACGTGATAGCCTTGGAGCTGATGTGGCGCTGACATGGCCGTACATGTCACATAAATTACTTGAAAAATTTGGGAAAAAATCCCAAAAAATTACAAAAATCATAAAAATACGAAAAAAGTTCTGAAAAATAATAAAAATTAGAAAACCGATAAAAAAGGAAAAAGGTGACATCATAAAAAGACGGGAATATCATAAAAATGAAGGAAAAATCATATAAATTCTGGAAAAAACATAAAAATTTAAAAATTGACAGAAACTAGGAAAACAGTAAAAATAAGGGAATATCATAAAAATCGTTAACAAATTTAAAAAATAGCACTTGAGGGCTCCCATGCGCCATGATGCTAGAGGTCTTGTGCATACAACTATTGAGGCATTAAAGGCAATCACACTGTCTTTATGTTTCTTTTCATAATTTTATGGTTTTCATAATTTTTATGCTTTTTTAATGATTTTTCATGATTTTTTAATGATTCCCCCATTTTTAATTTTTTTTAATGATTCCCCCTTTTTATGGCTTTCCTTTTTTTTTTCAGTTTCTTACTTTCTTACGAATTTTCCTAATTTTTTTAATGATTTCCCGTATTTTTTAATGATTTCTGGAAATTTTCAGGATTTTTTTGAATTTTTTGAGTAATTTATGTGACATGGACGGCCATGTCAGTGCCACGTCAGCTCGAGGCCTGTCACGTGGTAGGTTTGGACTAGGACAAACCCAATTAAAAAGTTTAGGGACCCAAAACTGTAATTTCAAATAATAGGGACCTGGATGAGATTCGTCTAATAGTTTAGGGACCGCCCATGTATTTTACTTGTTTTGAAACTATGAATGCACTTTGTTTCTAGATAGGCCCTTGGTTGTTCCTGGGCTATCAAGCTACTATTCCAAACCCCAAAAAATGAGTTCTTGAGTATTGCATAAAATCAAATATGGAATACATCTATACAACCTTTTCCCTTCGTCCTGTACCTTGTACATTTTGGCACATTGCAATGGATGCTGCCCATTTCACATGGTATCAGAGCCATGGCTCCAAACTCTAGCTCCCCTTAGGGTTCCCTCCACCAGCAGCCGGCGGCGACGACCTCCTCCTTCCAACGCGTGGCTTCTTCCATCTCTAGATCTGCAAGCGCCTCAACTGGTGGGGCCGTGCTGTGCTCGGGAACCGCGCGCCAACGTTGTGCCCTCGCCTTCCTTGGCCTTCTCCACGCCGGGGGGCCACGCGCCAGCGCCGCCCTCCGTTTCCTACTGCGCCTGGACGCACAACTCAACGGGTCAGGCCGCACCGCGCCGGGAGCCGCACACCGCCGCCTCTACTCCAGCCATGCCATGCTGGAGGCTGCACGCTGCCGCCTCTGCTCCGGCCACATCTTGCCACGAGCATGCGCCGCCTCTGTTTTGGGCAACGCTTGCTCCGGGCAACGCCATCTTTGCTTCGCGCCGCCTAGTTCCCTTTGAGCAACACGGGCACTCTTCATGGTGAACTCAGTAGGCGCCGCTTCCCCAGCTGCTTGCCTCCCTGGTTTGATGTAGCTCCTACAGGTGGTGTTTGATGGGACAAATTACCAGTCTTTGGCCCCAATGCTTTGTGTGTGCCTCGACAGTCATCGTCTTTGGGGTCATCTCACCGGGTCCACTCCGCGACCTCCTACTCCGACTACCCCAGAGAGTGCTTGAGGAATTAGATGTAAGAAGCTTTCTAATATTATCTTGATTTGCTTTCTGTTTTCCATTCTGAGTTATCACCTTAAGCAATCTGAGGCCATAGAAATTCTGCATTGCCATGCACTGTCTGCCCTGTTTGTCTTTATTTGTGCTATTTTTTTTCTGCACATTCTAAAAACTACTTTCTTCTTTCTCAAATCACCAAATTGCTGGACATAGTTGATTGCTATAGAGCTCATCAGAAGCTTAATGCATATGACACTAATCATCTATCTGCAATCCAGCATAATTTTTATTGTCATAAAGCGCAGAAGAAGATTATTTTTTTATTTTGCTTTATGTCCACTGGTAGTGGGTTTCTAAAATGTGCAGTACAGAGCACGATAATTCCTATTAAAGTCTGTTTGAATATAAAGTTTTGAGAAACCATGGTTTTTTAATACATAGTCTGCAGACTGCAATTGTGTACACAAGAAAACTATGGTTTCCCCAAACTCCACAAAACTCCGGTATTGACTGAAATCATCACCTGTTTGGATACACAGTTTGTAGGGTGATAAACCTGACTAAACACAAGATCTAGTGGGAGCCAAACTATGAAAACTTTTGCCAAAGAATAAAGTGGAGTTTCAAATACTCAACATACCATGATTTCTACGAAACCATGTTTTTAGAATAGAGTATTTTTTGGCCATCCAAACACATCATCGTTTTGAAAACCACGGTATTTATGGTTTTGGAAGGGTAAAATACACGGGTGGTCCCTAGCTATCAGTCGATTCTCATCCAGGTCCCTATTATTTGATATTGCAGTTTTGGGTCCCTAAACTTTTTAAGTGGGTTCGTCCCGGTCCGAACCTGCCACGTGATAGCCTTGGAGCTGATGTGGCGCTGACATGGTCGTACATGTCACATAAATTACTTGAAAAATTTGGGAAAAAATCCTAAAAAATTACAAAAATCATAGAAAATACGGAAAATCATTAATTTATTTTGAAAAAATCATAAAAATTAGAAAACGATAAAAAACAGGAAAAACAAAAAAGGTGACATCATAAAAAGACGGGAATGTTAGGCCTTGTTTGTTTCAGATTAAATTAAATTAAAGTCAACCTGCTGTAGATGGTACCCCTATTTCTGATGCCGCTAAGGAATTCTATGACAAGGTTGTGGAGCAGTATGTTGCAGATGTCGAGATATTGACAAGGCTCGTGTTGTTGCTCTCCTCATAGGCAGCATGAAGGTTGAACTTGGATTGGATCTTGTCAGCTTGCCCTTGCGTGAGGTGGACACGTGCAGTCTCTCTGTGAGCCGAGTAGCGATTCACTCTACACCTCCTTGCTAGACCTCACTAGCTCGCTTACTCAACAGGATAGTACCGCATACGACTTCTATCATCTCACAGATGTGGCGTCAGCTTGATTCGCATGGTCTAGACTACTGCCGTGTCTATCCCTGTTGTCTTCTACATCAGGCCGCTGAGCGACGACGCGCCTGTTCGAGTTCCTTTGACGCCATAGGGCTAAGTTTGAGCAGCTTCGTGCTTAGCTCTTGGCTCGCTCGCCGCAACCTCTCCTATCGAGGCTCTTACCCTGGATCGGATGGAGACTCGCCTTCGTGGCGGTCTCTTGTCCACCCCATCCGTCCTCGCCGCTCCTGTAGTTTCGGCGGCGCTAGTCTCTACTACACCCTCGGCTAGCGCTGTCCCTCCTTCACCTGCAGGAGCCGCTGTTGCCGCTGCTTGTTCCCAGTCTACTGGCTTGTAGACTGCAATTACCGCAAAGCGGTTTGGCTACGCTATTGAGCGCTGCACATAGCAGCCTTAGAACCGCAGGAGGGGCACATGTGGAGGCACTGGGGGTGCAGGTGGTACCAATAATGGTGCTGCTCCTATTGGTAGTGCGACCCATCTTTTGTCGCCTAACTATGTTCTGCTTCACGACATCAGTCAGCGTCGTATCGAGCGTCGTGATGCTTGTCCATTTTTAGCCTTTGACACTGTCAGTCTAGCCACTCAGCCTCGCTCAGGTATACCACAACCCTGAATACTTGACTCTGGGGCTTTCTTTCAGATGACCTCTGATCCTACCTACCTTGGTCCTTTGAGCCCACCTGTTACTTCCGTGTCCATGAAGACAACAGATGACACATGTCTTCCTGTCGTTGGTCGGGGCACTCTTCATACATCATCCTTTCATTTTCCATCTGTTTCACATGTCCCTTTTCTTAATATGCAGCTTATTTCTATTGGCCAGCTTACTGATCACCATTGTCGTGTTATACTTGATTCTGATCATTGTTCCATTCAGGATCGCACTACCGGGAATCTTCTTGGCACTGGCCGTCGGCTCCGTGACTCCCTGCGTCTTTGGGAGCTCGACTGGCTTTGCCTTCCCTTCACTTTTGCTTCTACCGTCTCCAGCCGCCCATCGTCTACTTCCACTGATGCCACTGCCTTCACCACCATTGCCTCCACCAGTTTTGCTCAGTGGCATCATCGGTTAGGGCACATGTGTGGGTCCCGTCTTTCTTCTTTATTTAGTCGTGGTGTCCTTGGGAAGGTCTCTGGTGATAGCTCCCTGACCTCCTGTATCGGCTGTAAGCCTGGCAAGCAGATACAACTTCCATATCCTACTAGTGACTCTGTGTCTTCTCGACCTTTTGATTTAGTCCACTCTGATGTATGGGGCCTAACACCCTTTTTTTCGAAAGGGGGGCACTGCTGGTTTGTGATCTTTATTGATAATTATTCTCGATATATTTGGCTCTTATCTTTTGACATCTCGTGCTTAGGTATTGCCTGCTTACAAGGCCTTCTCTGCTATGGTTCAGACTCAGTTTGGTTCTCCTGTTTGTGTTTTTCGCACTGATTTTGCTGACGAGTACTTGTCTGCATCTCTTCGACAGTATCTTCTTGAGTAGGGCACCCTTCCACGTTATTCCTACACCGGTGCCCATGCTTAGAATGGGGTTGCTAAGCACAAACATGGTCACGTTCTTGAGATAGCTCGTGCGATGATGCTTGTCTCCTTTGTTCCTCACTTTTGGGTTCAGGCTGCCTCCACAACAGTCTATCTCATTAATCTTCAACCCTCTGTTGCCCTTAGTGGTGCCACCCTCTTCGAGCGACTTTTTGACTATTCCCTCCCATATAGTCTTCTTCACTCTTTTGGATGTGTTATCTTTGTCCTTCAGCCTCGTCAGCGCACAAAGCTGACTGCTCAATCAGCAAAGTGTGTTTTTCTTGGTTATGACTCTAAGCAAAAAGGCATTTGTTGTTGGGATCCCGTTGCTCGTTGAATCAGGGTATCCGGTGATGCCATCTTCGATGAGTCTCGTCCTTACTTTACTCTTAATTCGTCCTCTCATTCTCAGTCGTTTGTTGACTCCCTCTCTTTCCTTACCGTACCTGATCCCTTGTCTCCTTCACGATCTTGTGTCCCACCACCTTTGCCAATTCCACCACCACCTTCCTCTCCGCTCCCACCACCTTTGCCGATACCAATTTTTTCACCACCACCACCACCACCACCGACACCACCTTCCTCCTGCCCACCACCACCTCCCTTCACTTTTTCTCATCCGCCTGTTCGTGTCCATTACTCTTGTCGTCTACCTCTTCCTTCTAGTTCTCCCTCCATTCTAGGACTAGCTCCACCTTCTGTTCCGGAGTCTACTCCTAACACCATGGTTATTAATACGTCGTTAATACGTTGTTTTAACGACAACATGGTCCTAGGGGTCAATATGTTTGAACGTTTTGCCATACCTGATACCTGCGTGGGGTAGGCGCTGGATCAGCGATTTCTCGCCATCCTTGTGCCAGATCTGCCACTACTCGTCGTCCTTGGACGGGATCAACTGTTGCTCGAAGCAGGGGAGGAGGTAGCGGTGGCCGTCGAAGCAAGGGAGGAGAGGGAGACGACAACCCGAGCTGGGAGGAGAGGGAGGTGTAGCGCTGGAGCAGGGGAGAAGGCGGCGACCAGAGCAGGGAAGAGAGGACAGGGCGGTGGCGACATGAGTAGGGAGGAGAGGAAGGTGTAGTGCTGGAGCAGGGGAGGCGGCGCCGACCAGAGCAAGGTGGAGAGGGTGGCGCAGCCTGGGGAAGATGTGGCGGCTGCAGCTAGGGTTAGGAGATGCTACTGTGAGTGAGCATGGAGTGCTAGGGAGTAGGCTGAGTGGGCTGGATAGGCTAGATGTGTTGGATGAATGTTGGGTGGGCTGGATGAAGGAAGAAAAGCTGGAATAGGCTGAATGTAAGGTTGGATGGAGGGCATGTGGTGCGTTTTACCAGTAAATATAACATCGTTAAAACGTTCGTTATAGCGTTTTAACGTTAATTAGGTGCTTTAACATTTCGTTCTCGTATCACGTTTTAATAACCTTGCCTGACACCTCCACACCTTTGCCAGCCTCTTCTTCTGAGGACTAACCTATCTTTGTTTTGGACTCTTCCCCAGCTCCACCTCGATATGCTCTTTGTGATCGGCGCACGATTCCCTGTCCTGATCACTATGGCTTTGCTGCTCTGCCTACCTCTACTTCTGAGCCCACTTCCTTTCATGATGCTGTCGACCATCCTAAGCGGCTGGCAGTTCGTTATGACTCAGGAGCTTGTGGCCCTAGAGCGTACCCACACTTGGGACCTTGTTCCCCTTCTTATGTGACACCCATCACCTGCAAGTCGGTTTACAAGATCAAGACTCACTCTGATGATTCTCTTGCACATTACAAGGCTCGTCTTGTTGTCTATAGTTTTCAGCAGGAGCCTAGTGTGTACTTTGGGGAGACTTTTGCTCATGTTGCCCACCGGACCACTGTTCATATTGTTGTGGTCATTGCTTCAGTGCGCTAGTGGACCATCGCCCAGCTTGACGTGTAGAATGCCTTCTTCACGGTGAGCTGCATGAGGTCTACAATCACCCACCTCCTGGCTACTCTGTTCCTGGTGGTTACGTCGGTCGTCTTCGTCGCTCTCTTTACGGGTTGAAGCATGTCCCCCTGTGCCTGGTTTGAGCGCTTCACCTGTTGTTACCGCTGTTGCGAGTCAGCATGATCCTGCTCTCTTTGTTCACTAGTCTCCTTGTGATCGGACACTTATTTATATGGATGATATGCTTATCACCGGGGATGATCCTCAGTTTCTTGTCTTCGTTAAGGCGCGCCTCGGTGAGTAGTTTCAGATGTCTGACCTCTTCAGTACTTTCTTGGGATAGAGGTTAGTTCCACTCAGGGGCAGAACTAGAGAAAAACTTACCCTGGTTCACCGTTTCACTATCATGTGTTTGCGTATGACCTCATACGCCATCCATAATTTTTTGTTTTTTAAGCAATGAAAATTTAGTGCCATCAAAACGAATGAAAATACGTACTTACCAAAATGAAGATAACTAATAATATTGATTGGTTGTAGCAAAGTGAAGACCGAAAAAAGGAAGTAAAATAATGGACGAAAGATGGTAACGTCAGGAGATTTATCCTTTGAAAAAATTTGAGAAAATTCACATTGGCCTATTATATTTATAGCTATGCGTAAAAGAGTTCTATATCACTTGACTTGAATGGTATAATGATGAAATGGCATGAATTTCATGCAAAACGACATGAATTTTGGAATGTGCCATGTCTAATTAGTATGATTTAGAATCATCATTTTTTAGGAAACCCACTATCATAAATGAGAATTACACGTCAACAGTACAACAGCGAATGAACGGACTATGCAACTGTTCCACTCCCGAGGGCTATTATCTCTCCCAGCAGAAATACATTCACGACCTCCTTGATCGTGCATGTCTCACTGATCAGCGCACAGTTGACACTCCCATGAAGCTTCACCTTCAGCTTCGTCCCACAGATGGTGACCCTCTTGCAGATCCTACTCGCTATCGCTATCTAGTTGTGAGTCTTGTTATATTGGTATTACTCGTCCTGACATCTCCTATATTGTTCACATTCTGAGTCAGTTCACCTCTGCTCCCACTCAAATACACTACAGTCACCTTCTTCGTGTCTTGCGGTACCTTCCTGGTACTGTTGATTGCCCCCTGTTCTCTCGCTCCAGCCCCTTGCAACTTCAGGCCTACTCCGATGCTTTTTGGGCTAGTGATCCCTTTGATCGCAAGTCCATCTCTGCCTATTGTGTCTTCATTGGCTCTTCCTTGATTGCCTGGAAGACCAAGAAGCAGTAGGCTATTTCCCGCTCTAGTACTGAGGCTAATTTGAGGGCGTTGGCTTCTGCGACGGCTGAGGTTGCTTTTGGCAGATTTCGGGGTCACCATCTTCTCCCCTACGACAGTGTACTCTGACAGCACACCAATATTGCTTGTGATCCAGTGAAGCATGAGCTTATGAAGCATATTGGCGTGGATGCATCATATGTCCCATTGGCCCATTGCAATAGATGCTGCCCATTTCATATGCACAAGCACTCAAATAGCTTTTCTTCAAAATAATGTGTTCTTCTGACCCCTTGTTACCTTTTCTTTTGTCATGCTTCAAATCAAAATCTGCATTTCTGGAACAGGTATATAAGCGTTTAAAGCTTACTCTTGAGTTACTGAAGAAGGAGGTGGAGATTAATAGGCTGCAGGTAATGCATTGTCTTAGTCCTGGTCTTTAGTTGTTTGGTCAAGATTTCTTGGCATCTTATGTACTTCTGTTCCAGCAATCCATCGCAAAAGCAATTGAAGAAAAAGTTAGTGGGGATCAGCGACGCTATTTATTGACTGAACAACTAAAAGCAATCAAGAAGGTACTTAGTATTTTACTTTACATATTCATACATTTTGATTGTAGAATAATTACTTCGGTAGAATCTGGCACTCTTAAAGGTTGATGATGCCATTTTTTTAAATCATAGAATGGTGGAGTGGCCAGTGATCCCCTGCAGTGCCAAAAGTGCAAACTTAGCATTGTGCAAACTTACCAATGCTAACACTTGGTTTTTGCCACTGGCATTGTTGCCTTTTATGTTGATCTGATTTTATATATCATGTGTGCAGGAGCTAGGGTTGGAGACTGATGACAAAACAGCATTATCTGGTATGTTTCTGCACGATGACACTTGTTATTTCTAATGGATATGTTTGCTACTTATAGGGCTTTACATTTGTCAGGGACTGTTCAAAATTGACTTGTTATTTATGTGTTGCAGCAAAATTTCGGGAAAGGATTGAAGCAAAGAAGGATAAGTGTCCTCACCATGTTTTGCAAGTCATTGAAGAAGAACTCACAAAGCTTCAGCTGTTAGAAGCCAGTTCTAGTGAGTTCAATGTAACTCGTAATTATTTGGACTGGCTGACAGTCTTACCTTGGGGAAATTATAGGTTTGTATTTATCTTCCTTTCTTTGCGAGAAATCTATCTGATCCCTGTGGCTTATATACTGTTTACCCTTCTGTTGTAGTGATGAAAATTTTGATGTCCATCATGCTCAAAAAATCCTTGATGAAGATCATTATGGTCTGAGTGATGTTAAGGAGAGAATATTGGAATTCATAGCAGTTGGGAAGCTAAGAGGGACATCACAAGGTTTGATTACTCCCAATCCTTTCCCCTTTTTCTTTATAATTGATTCATGTCATTTATATATTGTGTAAGAGCTTTTATATAAGCTCAATTGCAACCTCAAATATCACATTCATGGAAAAAATGACATCTAGTAGTTCCTGTTCTGTTTTTCAATTTTTCTGCATCATAACTCACCATTAGGTTAAGCTGGGTTACAAAGGCTGTATGCAGATGCCTACTATCTGGGTTACTGTTCACTAATTTTATGACGTGCTTGATACTTACCAACTTACCATTGTTAAAGGGTATCTGTGGTATTTGTTCTGGTCCAGGGTTTGTGCTCGAGTTGAATTCTTGTACCATGCTACTATATATATTGCCCTTCGGGCTAAGCAATAGATTGAACCTCACACTTGCAATCCGTCTCTAAAACTAATATCTACCATCCATAGCTATAACACCAATAACTTTGTTCATCAATCATTTACAACAGGAAAGATCATATGTCTTTCTGGGCCACCAGGAGTTGGTAAAACAAGTATCGGTCGCTCAATTGCACGTGCACTGAACCGAAAGTTTTATAGATTTTCTGTTGGAGGTCTGGCTGATGTGGCAGAAATCAAGGTACAATACATACAAACATTTGTCACATGTCTTGTGTCAGAAAAAAGGTTCTGTGAATAACATTTCCACAATCTTAGGGGCATCGGCGTACCTATGTTGGTGCAATGCCGGGGAAGATGGTGCAATGTCTTAAATCGGTTGGAACAGCAAATCCTCTGGTATTGATAGATGAAATTGATAAGGTATTATAACGAATAGTTAATAGACGGTGAGCTTTATTCATTTGAGATGCTAATTGTATGTCACCTTGTATTTCTCTTGCACAATGGCTTGTGATGCATTTGTACACCAACCACAATTTTAACAGCAATTTTTTTGTTAGCCTACATGCTGGTTTTGATTCATATGCATGTTTTTTAGTTTCTAATTGTTTTTCATTGTTGGCTGGCAGCTTGGGAGAGGGCATTCTGGTGATCCAGCTAGTGCATTGTTGGAACTTTTGGACCCTGAGCAGAATGCTAATTTTCTTGACCATTACCTTGATGTTCCTATTGACCTATCCAAGGTTAGTAAGTTGCACTCTTGAGGCTATTTGCCTTTTTATTAACCTATTTACCAGTGCTTGATTTCACAGTTTAACTTTGTTGAATGTTTATTTAAAATTACCCAAGCAGCATTTTTTTTGAAGCATGTGCAACATGATTATCAAAAGACAAATAACTGTAATCATCATATCACTATGTGTGCCCAATCACTTGTTATCGTGCTACTGCATGAATGTTTGTGCTACTGTAATTGATAAAGTGGTGGTAGAGCAACATTTCTGAGGGTTTTGGTCCAGTTAATGATTAAGATACAAAAAAGAAAAGATGGCCCATAGCACATAGTTGGTGTGTGCGCGACTATTTTGCATCTACAACTTTGCTCAATTTCCTCATCAATTTTCTTTTTCTTGTTATTATTTGAATTATCTTTGGTCATACTTCACAACTTCTATAATACTCGTATTATATTCTATGCTTCTGATATTCTTGTTCTAATGAGCAGGCTATTTAACTTAATTTTTACATACATCCTCTGATATTTTGTTTATGAAATCAGGTCCTATTTGTTTGCACAGCAAATGTTGTCGAAACGATACCAAATCCATTACTGGATAGAATGGAGATTATTGCGATAGCTGGTTATATAACTGATGAGAAAATGCATATTGCCCGGGACTATCTGGAGAAGAACACTAGAGAGACATGTGGCATTAAACCTGAACAGGTTTCTACCTATCTTTTTAAGTAGATTATTCGTTCAATCTACTTTTTTCCTGGTGTTGTCTATGCCATAAAAGCTTAGTTTTCTGCCAAATGAAAGTTTTCAACATGACAAAGAAATGAGAAATTTACGGCACACTAAAATGAATGCGAGTTGTCTATTCCTCTCAATTTATTGGTTTAGATTGATTTTGATTTTTTATACTACTAGGGTATTTTTTGAACTACAAGGATGACACATTCTATTGAGGACTTGATATAAAATATACTAATCTTTATATATCGCAGTTGTGTACCATAAAAGAGCTCTAGCCTTCAGGGAATACTAGTGGTCACTGGATATACATGTAACTTGGGTGGGATTTTATGAATATGGCTCAAATCTCGCCAAGTTATGCTTTGTCATGTATGACTTCTGAATGATAGTAGTCACATTATTTTTTCATAAACATTTATTTAACGTAATGTTGTTGAAAAAAATATGCAAGTTCTGTCTAACTCACTAATTCCCTGATTTTCATTATAAGGCTCCAATGGACTTTGATTTAGTCGCTTTTTGGGGTTAAGGACTTGGACATTTTTGGCAATAATCTTGAAGTTGCTTCCAGAGTAAACTAAATAATGATAAGGAAAGAACCCCAGTAATAGCTTTGAAGTTTGTGCAAACTGTACGGTTGTACTACTGACTTGTACAGTAATAAAGTATCAGAGTTATGTGAACATATTTAAAAGCCTCGCTTCTTTTTTTTACTATTTCCTTTTAGTTTCAACTGAAATGCCATCTGCAAACATGCACAGGTTGAAGTTACAGATGCCGCTTTTCTTTCCCTGATTGAAAATTACTGCCGAGAAGCAGGAGTGCGGAACCTTCAAAAGCAGATTGAGAAAATTTACCGTAAGGTATACAAACAGAATGTCCACCTGATGATGTTTCAACCATTCTATTTGAAGCAAGGAGAGATTAACTGCTATACTTAATATTATATGGAGATAGAGGATAGTGAACTCCTGTTTTGTTTGAATTACCTAATAATTAATTCATACTGCTCTGCTAACACTCTTGTAGACTTAGCAGTAGGTTTTGTTACTAATACTGAATTTGAACATCATGACACCGTGCATTGTTTTCTGCGGCTAGTCTTGATGAAGAATATGTTGTACCCACATCGCTGGCACACTGGAATGGCGAGCAAATAATCTATATCTTATATTTTTCTCAAAAAGTAATGTATATGGACAGTGTATTAAGCAATTTCAGGCCAGTTATATTCTATGTGAAATGCTGCAGCTAGGTTGAGATTCAATGCCTCCATTTAGATCCTTCTATCTACATCAATGAGCATATCTTTGTTTTTCTACAAACTTACATACCTTATTATCCTTTCTGCAGATTGCTCTGCAGCTTGTTCGACAAGGGGTATCAAATGAACCAACCCAAGAGGCTGTCATCATCACAGCAAGCGAAGAACCTACTGGTGGTGATCGCGCAACAAAAGTGACTGACGAAAATTTGAAGGATCCTGCTATAGAAGTTTCCTTTGAGGAAACTAATGAAGTAGATTCAGCAAAAGAAACAGTAGTTCATGATGTCCATCCAACTGAAGCACCCAAAGAGGACGTGAATAAGGCATCTGTATCAATGGACAATTTGAGCACACCAGAGGTAGTATAACTGTCATGTGTTCTGCGTGTTATTCTTTTAGATAAAATATTGATCCTGAACATGGTGCTCTACTGTTAATGTGCAAACCCAATCTTAAAAGTTGTTTCTGTGCGGATGCTTCACTTGTCTTAGGTTCGCTATGGGACAAACAGACAGCAGAATCAGCAAACTAGTATGAATCTATTCATTGGTGGTCCAGAAATCCATTTTGTATAGTACTGGATGCAGCTATTATTTCCCAGTCCTGCTGCTGTCTTGGTTTCTAAAAGTCATGGATGTAGATGTATAATTTTCTAGCTAACTAAAATGATATATAGAAATAGGGTTTTGCTCGGGAAAATTAGAATGATAGTATATTACAAGGTCATGGCTCACATTTTATGGAAGTTAATACTAATTGATGTATTCTGTAGGGCAAGGACTCAGAGGGAGCAAAAGAAGAGGCAGCAGACAAGGCAGTGGAGAAGGTAGTAGTTGATTCATCAAACCTAGGCGATTATGTTGGGAAACCTGTATTCCAAGCTGAGCGTATATATGAGCAAACTCCTATTGGAGTGGTCATGGGTTTAGCTTGGACTTCTATGGGTGGTTCTACTTTATACGTTGAAACAACAAAAGTGGAGGAAGGAGAAGGGAAAGGTGCGCTTGTGCTGACGGGCCAGCTTGGAGATGTCATGAAAGAGAGTGCTCAGATTGCACACACAGTTGGTAGAGCTGTATTACAAAATAAAGAGCCAGATAATCTGTTTTTTGCAAACTCAAAGGTGCATTTGCATGTTCCTGCTGGGGCCACCCCTAAGGATGGCCCTAGTGCTGGATGTACCATGATTACATCAATGTTGTCCTTAGCTATGGGAAAGCCTGTCAAGAAGGATCTTGCAATGACTGGTGAAGTTACATTAACTGGTAGAATTCTCCCAATCGGTGGGGTATGTTTTTCTTTGTGCTCCTTACTCAAATTTGTTTTAGAATTATTAATGCCTTCTATATCTGAAAAAAGGAATTTCCCTTCTTTACGGGAATACGAATAATCTCATTTTCACACCCTGAGGTTTGGTGTGGTGTTTACATCTCGAGGCATTTTGTGTTTGATTGTTCTAGCTGACATTTATGGTTCGTGATTGATAATCAAACGATGATTTCTGATCAATTTTGTTGAATATGGTTGGTGATTGATAATCAAACAATGATTCTGATCAATTTTGTTGTGTTCAACAATAGTGTTTTCTTACCCAAAATTACTGTGCATGCATTTTGTATTTGTAGTCTACAGAAAATACTTATTCTTGGCCATCGATATTTCTGTATAATTGTATGCATACAGCGCTGGATCGTCCCCTCATGTATTATATTTGCCCCTGGAACAGGTGAAAGAGAAGACCATTGCTGCCAGGAGAAGCGGAGTAAAGACAATTATATTCCCATCAGCAAATAAAAGGGATTTCGATGAGCTTGCTTCCAACGTGAAAGAGGGTCTTGGAGTTCATTTTGTTGATACATACAATGAAGTATATGATTTATCCTTCCAGAGTGAGACAGAAACGAGCTAGCAATTCAAACAAAGTTTTCAGATTGTTGAAAGACTTGGGACAGGCTGAATGCCCAAGGAAGGTTGCAGTAGACAATTCTTGGCAGTTAACTTATTGTAAACTAACCTTTTTTTCCTCCCTTGAAAGGGTTAAATCATTGTAATCATGGTTTTTTATTTCCCCATGCGACAATAAATTGAAGAAAATTTTGGCATGAATGTTGTAGCATAATAGCTTGGGAGGCATCACAATTCACAGATAAGCAAAGAAGAGTTCAAGAGTCTGTATACTAATTTCTGACATGCACAATTTAGAAGCTCCAGGATCGATGTTTGTTGTCTTCCCTCTTTTTTTTTTAATTATATCTCACTTTTGGATCATTTGTTTATTGGAGCTCGACTTGTTATGCACATTCCCATATTTTGGGTTTGAGCAAGACAAATCTTTTGTACCCACTTTGTCACCTTGAAATGCTATTGAGACCCGATACTGGTGTGCTACTGCTACGGTGATGTTACCATGAGCATGGGAAGCTGGTGGAGGAAACACCCGACCATATAACCGTATGTAAATAGACTTGTTGATGTTTTCTCCAAAAAAAAAAAAAAGACTTGTTTGTGCATGCTGGACTGCCTGTGTGATCCCAGGTTTGGTTGGGTGCACTGTGTATGCAAGCTGCAGAACGCATTGCACTGTGTGTGACCAGGTGTACTGTGTATGCAGGCTGTAGCACGTATCGGGCATGGGGTTGCATACAATGATTCAATGATCGGATTGCAGTACGCTACAATCTACAGGGGGTGTACTGGCGTATGCGGTGGTGTACTGACCATGTACTCCCTCTCGTCAACAATACATGCCGTGTGAAGCAGGTGCAGGTCAATGTTTTAAAACTTTAGCAATCTCTTTTGAGCTATTTAGATTTAGCACATGAAAATTGCTTGCATATGTTCATCTCGAGGTTTACTTTCGTAATAGTATAATTTTACTAGGTTTTATATTTAATTTATTATGGTAATCAGTGATAAAATGTATATTATGGAGATCGTGTTCATGTCTAAAATTATAAAATGATAACTATTTGTAACCGGAGGGAGTAGTATTGATCACCATAAGGGTAGCCATTCTCGTATTGGTTCTTTCTTTTTCTTTAATAGAAATCCTGATTTATTCTAATGGTTCAAAACAGATACAGAATGTACTCTGAATGTACTCACGGGTAAAACCTAAAAAATACATGCCAATATGTCAATGGAACGATGAATGCTCTGAAGTTTATCTTTCTACGGAAAGATGATAAGTTTGGATTCTAGCCGGTGGTCGAAACACTTGATGCCGCAAAGGTTTTTGGGACTACTTTTTGTCGATGGTTTCGGAGGTGGTGGCGGCCGATCTGGCTGGTAGGGTAAATCACACCTGTTGGTAGGACGGGTTCTCTACTTCTCTGACCTTGTTTGTTTCAGTTTAAAATTGAGTCGAGTTTTACCGTAACAAATTTTATTATTTTTATATAGCCTACATGTTGTAGTAATTTACAACGATTTTTATGGCTTTTTAGTAGTTCTTCTCAAGACCGTAAAACTATTTTTTAAATTATTTTTTTAGAATCATTAGACCACCTTCTGAGTACTCTCAATTTTTGATACAATAAAACTTAACACCGAAACAAAGAGGCCTCTGTCGCCCAAAGGTACATTCTGATACCCAATGAAGTATATTTTTTTTGTTTATTGTTAAAAAAACTCTAAATCATGAAATGTCCATGTCTTGCATACAGTTTGGAAATGCCCACCCCTATCTTGGATTTGTTTCTCTCCCACTTCATACCTACTCCTTCCGTTCCAAATTGTAGTTCACTGTTTACTTTTGGATATTTTATTTGACCATTCGTCTTATTCAAAAAATATATGTAAATATTATTTATTTTGTTGTGATTTGTTTTATCATTAAACATATTTGAAGCATAACTTATATTTTTCATGTTTGTACTATTTTTTTTAATAAAACGAATGGTCAAAAGACGTCTTCAAAAGTCAACAATGAACTAACTAACCTAGTCACCAAAGTAGGCCGGCCTAGAGTTGCTGGATTGTCATGAGGTGATATGGGTGTGTGCTTTTCACATCCTAGTCCTCGGAACACTTTAATAATAGCCCACCACGCCGTAACAGGTGAGCATTTCCCAAGTAAACGTGCAAGATAATGGCATTTCACGATTCAAAGTTGTTAGGCGGTAAGCAAAAAAGAAAAAAAAATCTTCACCGGGTATCAGAGGAATTTTTCGGTATTTGATTGGGCTAGATAGAAAGCCCGTCCCGGCCTGGCCTGCCCGGCCCGGCCCATATAAATCCAGCCTCTCTCTCTACCCCCTAGTCTCTTGCGCCACCGGCCGCCGGCCTGCCGCAGAGCCGCCGCCTTTTAGCCGAGCCGCGCCGGGGGACGAGGCCGCGAGCTCGAGCGGCGGCGGGAGACAGCCAACGCGCCGCCTGCGCACGCGCCGGCGGGCTGCCTCAGCGACACCTCAGGTCCTCTCCTCGCCGGCATGCTGTCTCCTGCTGTGCCACCAGTGGCAAGAAGCTTTGCCTCAGGCATACAATTCAATCTGTCTCTCTTCTCTGTTTAGCCCTTCGATTCGATTGTTCAAAGCGTTCGTTGTTCAACGCCCAACTGCCTGATGACGCCTGTAGCCACTAGTGCACTAGTGCTGCTTACAGAATTACTGCTAGGTTATGCCCCATTACCAAAAGTGTCAATTTTTGTGATGCCACCGTTTTCCATTTCTCGTAATTGCGTTAGCTTTGGCTCACTCATATGATGTTTACTGCCAATGTTCCAAAATAGCCAGTAGTTTACTAGTGCCTACTGCTTTCTTAGGCCCCATTGGTGTTTTGTTTAGAGCTCATGTATGCACACCAGAAATGCTACTGCCAGAAGTTGCCTGCTGTCACTGTTGTTTCTAGTGTTAATAGATTGCAATTTCTTGGAGCAGTAAGTGTTTCTGATTTCTTTTTCCTTCTTCAGTTTCAATTACAGGAAAAAAACAAAATCTCCATAGGAAATAAAAACGCCAATGTTTTGGAATCCATGAACTGCACAGTTTCTGTAATGATGTAGTTTCCACCATGGCGCTGAAGGTTGTGCCTCTCGTACGGTTTGTGGGACTGCGCCTTTTATGGAGCAGACTAACATACTGCTCTTGCTCAGGTGCGCCTGCTGCTCATTCTTGTGGCACTAAAGGGAATTTTGCTGAGTTTGAGCCTGCGACCCGGATGCTCAAGAACAACCTCCGACCAGAGAGGTTAACCGGTTTTCTTGATTCCACGACAGATTTAAACCTGGCCCTTAGGATCTTTAAATGGGCATCACATCAGAGAACATTTGTCCACACTGTTGACACATATGCCTGTATGATCTCCAAGCTTGCTTTTGTTGGGGATCGTGATGAGATGGAAAGCCTCCTAAAGGAGATGATGAAACTGGGCGTCCCTGGATCAGAACAAATCCTAAATGGTTTAGTTCATTACCTCAGTAACAAAAAACATTTTGGTGAAGCATTGCTGGTGGTCAAGCACGCTAGCTCAGGGAACCTGAAGCTGTCAGTCTTATCTTGCAATTGTCTGTTATGTGGTTTGGTCAAGGAAGGGATGGGCTTGAGGCCGTTCATGCATGCGTACATGGAGATTGTGAAGGCAGGAGTCCTTCCTGATGTGGAGACATTGAATTGGTTAATTGAGGTCTTGTCCGAAGCTGGACATATGGACCTAGCATTGATTCAGTTTGACAGGATGAGCAAGAAGAGGTGCACTCCTAATAGTCGTACTTTCAAGATACTCATCATGTCACTTTGCTCCCTTGGCAGAGTAGATGAATCAGTGAAACTCTTTGATAAGATGCTGCAGATGAGATGCATCCCTGATAGCTGCTTTTATCATCAAGTGCTGCCTCTATTTTGTAAGTTCAATAAATCCAAGGAGGCAAGTAAATTGCATCAAATGATGAAAGAAGATAATCTTCCATTGGATCCACAGTTGTACAGTGTATTGATTAGATGTTTGTGTGAGAACCAACTATTGGACGATGCAGTCAAAACATTTAAAGAGATGATAGCATCTGGCCATGCTCCGATGACAAGTACATATAAGGATATTGTGCATTGCTACTGTACATCATCCCAGTTCCTCAAAGCTATGAGCTTTCTTGAGGAAACCGATGTTGCTGAAATAGAACCTTATAATGTACTGCTGAGAGCATTGTGTGAAACAGGCAGGCTGCAGGATTCAGTTAGGTATCTGGAAAAATTATACGGCAGGGGATTCGTTGATTGCCACTCATGGAATATAGTTATCACTCAGTTCTGCAACAAAGGGAACATTAAAAGAGCACTTGAGCTCGTTGGTAGAATGACAGTTTCTTCATTTACAGCTGATGAGAGCACCTATTCTTCTGTTGTGTCTTGTTACTGCCGGTTAGGGTTGTACAAGGATGGCTTGGATTTGTTCAGAAGGGTCAGTGTTAGCAACTTGTCCTTGAATTCAGAATCTTTCTCACAACTGGTAGATGGTTTGTGCCACATGAAGAGGATCCAAGAAGCTGCTGAAGTTTTTAAATATCACTGTAAAAGAGGTTGCAGCCTTACCAGCAAGTCACTTGATTTGTTAATTCAAGGGTGTTGTACTGCTGGAGTGATCCGTGAAGCAATCAAATTGCGTTTGTTAGCTGTTTGCACTGGAACATCCTGTACATTTTCCACTTACAATGTAATTATTCAATCACTAGTCCATTTGAAAAAGGAGAAGGACATATTACCTCTCTTCGCACAAATTTTGATGGAAGGTTGTCCAATGAACAAATATGCATACAATTCTCTATTGTGTTGTTTCCTCTCCAAGGAAACAATTGTTGAGGCCACTATCTTGTTCAACAGAATGGTGAGTAGTGACTTCGTTCCCGACCAAGAGACATTTGAACAGTTAGTCCTTGATATGGCACTGTATTCATTACTTAACAGGGTTTCAGAAAGTTTACTGAAAGTGGTAGCTGTAGATGGAATGATGAGCCCCAGAATATGTAACATTATTATTTATGGCCTTATTAAAGAAGGCTTCAAGAGTGAGGCATGTAGGTTCCTTGATCAAATGCTAGATAAAGGATGGGTACCTGATTCAAGGACACATTGGGTCTTGGTTGGTGAGGAGGCAAGAGAACTTGATGCAATCTACCAAGTAGCAGATGATGACAATGTGAGCAACATATTGATGGAAGGGCTAGATTGAGACTCTGAGATAGGCTTTTAATTGTTGTACCATCGGTCCATCGCAAGCATATGATTGGCATTTGGCGGCCGACATATTGAGCTCCATATTTTGTTCTTTGTTAAGTAAGTGTAACATCCTCATTTTTATGAAAAATAAAATTCATACATGGCATTGCATCAAATAAAATTTGTGCATAATTTTTTTTTAAAAAGAATGAGTATGTTACTTTTAATATAAAAGGTAATTTAATCTTGATTTGTCAACAATGTCTCGTGCATTTATAAAAATAAAATAAAATAATTAATGGTTGTTTTCATAAAGATAATATTTAAATAATTTCTTTTGATAATTATTTTCCTACAACCGTGCAACCCGAGGTTACGATTGTTAAAACTCTAAAATCAAATAAATATTTGGAGGCCTTTATAAAAATAAATATATATTTTATCTTCATTAATTTTGATAAATAATTATTATCAAGAAAGAGAAATATATTTTATATTATATACGATTGGATTTGAACCTATTATGTATTTACTCTCCGTTCATCTCCCTTTGGACCCACTTGCCATTCACCCAACTTTACTTTCTCTTCCTATTTTCCCCTATTTCTTTTCATCTTCTCTTTTTCTCTTTCGAAAACACTTTGGGCCGGGAGTCCGGCGCTTTCGGACTCCCGCGCCGCGCGGCGCGCAACGTGGAGCGGCCCGTCACTGTGTGCATATAGGTGGGTCCCACATCATTTTTTTTGGCAGCCATAATATTTGACTGGATGCTCCAATCCAAAAACCATTTGCACCAACGTGCTCCTCGTATTTTTACGAACAAAACAAGATATATGTTGCCATATAACTCTTCAAACTTACCGGGTGAAACTTGGGTTTGGCCTACTGAAACTTGGATTTCATATTCGTTAAACTTGACGAACTGCCAAGTTTCATCAGGTTTAAAGCAAGTTTCATCAAGTTTCAACAGATTTCATACGAGTTTCTTCAAGTTTCATTAGGTCACTTCAAGTTTCAACAGGTTTTATCCAAATTTCATCAGGTTACATCGAAGTTTCATCCAAGTTTCATTAGCACACGGTCAAGTTTCATCAGCACACGACCAAGTTTCGCTAGTATAGATGTAAGTTTCATAAGTGCCTTCTACTAGTTTCACAAAAAAAAATCAAAAAAGTGAAAAATTCAAAAAAGTTAAAAAGTATTTAAAATCGGTTGCTCTCGATTTTATAAGAATTATGAAATTTATTTCACGCATTTTGAACACTGTTTGAATTTTGTACAAAAATCAGAAGTTTAATCGAAATTTTAATCAAAGGACGACTAACTAGTCGCTGCCTCGCTGGGAAAGCCACGTACGCGGGAGCGCGGGGCGTGCGTTGGATTGGCGCGGTAGCCGGACGATCGACGGGCGCGGTTGGTCGTCCGGAAAGCGTGCAACCTCTGCAGAGTGTTAAAGTATGATGATAGCCTTGCCCGAGGTTAATGGCGGGCAACGGGGAGCTGCCTGTCTGATAGTTTTAACATTTTGTTTTCAAAATGTTTTAAAGGAAAACCATGACACAAGTCGTGTGTTTTGGTTTTATCCTCATAGGGGGACTGTGAGCGTGGGATTGTAGGTTTGGTGGGGAACCGAGAATAGCCACTTTGGGCAAAACCGGCAGTCGCTGGAAATTATGAAATCAAATGATTCAAATATTGTTTTTCTAATATTTTCCATGTTTTAAAAACATAGGGTGAACTTTATAAAGCTGACTTTATGCAAAAAAAACTTGACCTTTCTTTGTAAACCTTAGTTGCATATAGTCAGTATTGCTTGTTGAGTATTCCAGTACTCATCCTGCCTTTCATGCGGGCTGCTCATTCCAACAAACAGGTTGCCACTAAAAGCAGATGCTTCCCAACGAGGTGGTGCATGAGGATGAAGGCTTCTTCAACGGGATTGAAGATGAAGATCATCCGACATCTAGGAGCGCTAACTACAGTTTGCCTGTGGAAATCGTCTTGTTTTACTCTTTTGAAATTGAACTTGTATTTTAATTCCTTGCTGTTGTAAGGCCTACGTGCCTACCTTTTGTAATAAACGCCACGCCGGCGCATACTCTGATGTAAAGGCCATCTTGGTTAATTTTCTGATGTAATAAAGTTTGTTTGTTTGATGGCTATGATACAAGAGCTGTATATATGTGTGTTCTGGCTACTGATACAGGGATTAGAACAGGTAAAATACATAAGGGACTCAACTCCGTTTTTTGGGTCCCTACCGTAAGTATCCTATTCAGGTGAGCCTCGTCCAAGCTACTTGAAATATACTCTCGTCTAAACTACACAAAAAAAAACTAGTAAGAGATTCGTGTGATTCTCGTTGATGACTGAATATATACTTTATTTTTCTCAGGCTGGTTTGGCATGGCAGCAGTGGGTTACTTGTGCATAATGTTCTCGGTGACAACACCATTGGGAGTACAGAGTACTTCTTGCAATGGTGGTCTTACATATGATTGGCTATGATGACAGCAGTCCTAACTCCCTAATTATTGAAGGCCTTCTTGGTTCACTTCCTGCTAATCCTAGTTTACATGATGCTTGTTGGTTTCATTGGTTTCTTCCACAACAAATTGATGCCATCATCACTGAACCTGAAGAAGGCCTCTTACATTGGGTTGGTGCTTGGATCTGCTTTTTTGTCCATATCACCTCTGTGGGCATAGGTCATAATAAAATTTATAAAGGAATCAAAAGTACCATTTCAGAGTCAAATATGGTTTATGGCTCCTTGATGCCTTATTTAGGAAGGAATGCATTTTTTCAGTGTCAATACTCGACCTATGTAAATTTTGAAATTTCTGGATTACGAGAAACTGGAAATTCACGAAGGTCTTTTGTTACTTTTGAGCATCTTCCTCATACCTGTCATACACTTTTGTGCAACCACACATTAGTACAAAAAAATACTGTATTGCTGTTGCATTATACTTTTTTAGAAATGAAATTGGCTATCTACTTATACTGTTGCTTAATTTGTAGGTTGAGATTTGGCAAGCTCCGCAGTTTGTCCGTTAGTTTTAGCCGTTTAAAAAATTCATTAATGTTTAAAATGTCCCTTCGGTTTAAAACTTTAAAAAATCATCTCCGCTTCGTTTTAACTCCAAATTGAGTAATTCAAAATTTATGTAAAATCATGCTCTACCTGCTATTCAAATATTTGTAGCATTTGTTATTTTCAGCTTTTGTTTTCCTTTTTCACGAGGCGTGATAGGTTTGATTTATTTTTAAATAAAATTTACATATAGAGAGTTTTAATTTTTACTTTCAAATCTGACTATACAGAATTTTATGAATATATAGAATTTTTCCTCACATTTTTATGAATTTTATATTATTTTATGGATTTTTTCTATTCTGTGACGTGGTACAAAAGGCAGGGGCATAATGGTCATTTTGTAACTCCATTATATTCTTTATCGCTTGAGTGACACCGAGGGAAAAAAATTTAAACTGTGGCATATAAGGGAAAAGAGAATTTCCAATGGTAGATAGGGAATTTAAAACTTTTTTAGTGGTATATTCTCTTAATTGATCAAGCATGCTTGTAATCTTGTGTCTGTCGCTGTCCTGATTGGTTGATTGTCTATTTCTACACTTCTTTTGTCAAGCAAAGAAAAAAATTGAAAATTTTCCTAGCACAAAACTATCATCTTCACGCAACTGAAAGCTCTCTCTCTCTCTTTTTTTTTTTTTTTTTGTCAAGCAAAGAAAAAATTGAAAATTTTCCTAGCACAAAACTATCAACTTCAGGCAACTGAAAGCTCTTTTTTTTTTTTTTGAGGCAGCAACTCAAAGATTTTCCTAGTTAGAAACACACCAGGGATAAATCTCAAGATTCATATGTAAATACAGAGATAATCTTCTACCCTATGGCAGTATCTGTCTTCATTTTGGATGTATCATCGATTATTTGATTTGCACTGAGGCTTTACTTCTTGCAGATGTCCTGGTGTAGAAAGAGCAAAGTTCTGGGCACTCGGGCACTGTGGTGGATACTTGTGCAGTTTACTTTAGCAGCTTGCCAGTTGGGAGATCTGCCCTTGTTTATTTTCATTATGGCAGACAAACTTCACTCCAAATAAACTATTACATATTGTGACTCTTTGTACACTCTAACAATAATATCCGAGTGTTTACACTAGTAATAACTTGAAGCGCCCCCTCCCCCCTCCCCAAATCTTTTGTGCTTGCACAGATTGACTTATAAGCTTAAAACCTTAATCTTTCATCGTTGTTAACTTGTTATATGGTTTTGCAAGAGAAGATTAATTTGAGAAATAACTAGCTGGTATGCTGTGACAAAAAGAATGGTAATTAAAATTATCTTGGGTAGCAGATTGCAACAAAAAAAAATGAACTCAATAATTCAATCTATGATGACGATGATGATGCCGACTAGTACATGACATATGTTATTGCTATTGCTTGTAACATTTACATCCACATTCATTGACTGTAAATATACATGCACTATAATGACAATAGCAAATCCCACCCCAAACCCTAATCCTTCAAAAATGAACAATACGGTACATCTCTGTTCTTCCCCTGATCGACTTTTGGGATTTGAAGAAAACTAGTTTTCCAAAGGGCCAACACTACTTCCTCACTCGGTCTTGATCAGCTTCTGGACTATGCTTTTAAGAGCCGGTGCACTGGCACTGCACTTCTGATCAGCGAAGCATGACCTCCCTTCCTCGGCCGCCTTGCACAGTTGTGGATCCATGGGCACCTTACCAAGAAAAGAGACCCCCATCTCATGGCACATTCTCTCTGCACCACCCTTGCTGCTATCAAACACCTCGCTGCACAGGACAACTGACAGAAGCTCGGGGGCTTTCTCCTTGAGACAGTCCAGCGCCCATTCAGTGGCATCTGTCTCGCCTCCAGCACCTGGCTTCACAAATCTGAAATCTGAAATCGCCTGCCTCAAGCCGCTCATGTTCTCCACAACACCTAAGACTGGCACGCCGACCTTCTTGCAAAAGTTTATTTCCTTCCTCACATCGATCAGAGAGACCTGCTGTGGAGTTGTGACAATAATCGCACCGTCAATTCCTGTGGCTTGTAGATACTGCACAATTGATATATGTTCATCAGATGTTCCTGGAGGAGCATCCACTACAAGATAGTCAGTCTCACCCCAGTCAACATCCTTCAGGAACTGTTTGATCAATGCATTCTTGCGAGGACCCCTCCATATGACAGCATCATCTGGGTTAGGCAGCATGAAACCAATCGACATGACACCAAGGTTGGACTCAACATAAATGGGCGACCAGCCAAGGTTGCTCTGATGGATATCCTGACCTTCAAGGCCTAACATTTTTGGGATGCTAGGGCCACATATATCTATGTCAAGAAGGCCAACCTGATGGTCCATTTCAGCAAGGGCAAATGATAGCTGGGCTGAAAATGTGCTTTTTCCAACACCACCCTTTCCTGACAAAACCAGTATCTTGTGTTTCACAGTAGCCATCCTCTCAACAATAGCAACCAAATCTGGATATATAATACATTCAAGTATTCAACAATTAGTTCACTTGAAATTGAAGAAAGACAAGCAACAGTTAATAGTCTGTACAGGTACCAATTACTAACAATATGATCACACTAAAGTACATGCTAATGATAGATCAACAATGAAAAATCAACTATTACAAACTTAAAAACAAGCACATATGCAGGATCTTAAAGATTATTGTCAGGTTTGACAAGCATTATGTATGTACGCTGCCGGAGGACAAGTACAAACAGCAACGGGCTGGATGGGCTACAGGACTTGAGGGGTAGCCAGGCCAGGAACGGCAATGCAGTGTGATAGTTGGCAAGGCAGCGTAATTGATGGAGTAAAGCACAAATAAAGGCATTAGTAGAGCACAAATAAAGGCATTGTTACCTAAATGGTAGTGATTTAACAAGCAAGCAATCAATAACAAATTCATTATCGTGTTGCTTCTCACATCTCTCTCTCTCTCATTCCCGTTTCACACACGCTGGCAGCACTTTACTGCCACCATCCACCCAAGCATCTAGGGGTTGATACTTGATAGGTATGAACTTTGAAGCAAACTAGCAAACCTTTGGAAAACTAGAAACAAGATCCAATTTAAAAACTTTTCCACTCCCACTAGACCCAAAACTAGGTAGGTATTCATCAAAATCCTATTTAAAAACCTTTTCAGTTTTCAGTCCCACCAGACCCAAAACTAGGTATTCATCAAACTCAAAGCTTTGAACTTGTGCAGTAGCAGTTATATCTCGGTCAGAACCATTAGAAGAAGCTTGATTCAGTAGTGTCAGCCATCATATCAAAATAATTTTTATAGATTAAGGGACAGAATCAAAGACACAAAACTGGCTTTTGAAGAATCCATAAATTTTATTGATTTGCTGTTAAATAATGATTATGTAAATGGATAAAATTATAATTGAGTACTTGTAAATTTATGGAATTCAAAAGAAAATACAAGCAAGTATCTATACATGTATATTTGCCCTTGGTCCATCTTTCAGTGCAGCAGACATCATGTAAATACAGCCAATAAACTAACCATACCTGACAACCGTACAATACAACCCGACCTATCAACAATATCAGAGGTCGTCAGCCATCTTGCACGAGAATCAACTCAAAGGATTAAAGACGAGCCCAGTTAAACTTACGAAAAAAACATGCAACAAACTGATGAATAATACAAATTTTCATCAATTTGGCTGTATCCTAAACTCCAGATTACACTTCCTTCACAATATTTTAGCCCTTGTTTAGTTTGCAGTTCCTGCAACCACTTGGATTGTTTTACGAGGCCCTGAAGATTTAGGTCAGCATGCGCTTACCAGGACTACAAAGAGAATGCATGTCATAGATAATAATTATTTAAATGGATGTTAATCAACTATAAATTTATTATACATTTACAAAATATAACAAACATCTAGACAAATGCTTATTATTGCTCCTTGTGGCAGACAACATCTAAATACCCAGTAAATACCGCCAGTCGCCAGAGCCAACAACACAAGTCAATCTGACCTATTGATAGAACGAAAGTCCCTCAGCCAACTTGCAGTAGAACCAAAGGATTATCAGGTTGGATCTATAATCTACACTAAACAAGCCCAATCGAATCGAAGGGAAAAAATGCAACAAACTAATGAACCCTGAATGTTCATCCATTTGGCTGCATATTAAATTCCAGATTCAACGCCCTTAAGAATATTTTGTATGGATGCTCCAAACTACAGAGAACTTCGTAGTTCCTACAACTGGTTACTTGAATTTTTCCTCTGAGGCTCTACAAATGTGGTTCAGTATTGGCTATCAGTTCTACGACAGGACAGAGAATACATAACCCTTAAACCTTAAACCAACCAGACGTGGCTCATCTAAAATTGAGCAAACAAGGAACAACACACCGGAATATACTAAGTCTGAAGCTAGCCAGCTACAGCAACAGAACCTACCAAATCGTAACTTAACTAATTCAACACAAACTGAACTAAATAATATGGCATCAAAGCAACTTGAAAAATTGCATTTTTATTCAATAAACGTGGGTGGATGATCTGATTACCAGGATCAGGGCCCTTGGGGGCGGTGGCGCAAATCTGCTGGTTGGGGCATCCAGCGCAGGCCTCTGCCTTCCCCGCATCCTCCGACTGCGTTCCAGGGCAATCTGAGCCAAAACCCCAAATAAGAAGTTAGGAACACGAACGCCAAGAACACTTCATATCATCTAGTATTTTTCACCGATAAGCCAAGAGAAGAGAGGGCCCAAAAAACAATCGAAACCCCAGGTAGGAGCAGGAGCCAGGACAGGGAGGCCGTGATTTCTTACGCTCGTTGGCATCCTCGGGTACGTCGCCTTTGCTGCCGCCGTTCTCCATCTCTTCTTGCCCTCTTCGCCCCGATCACACACCTCAGGTCGCCGTGGTCCCGTGGAGGAGCTCAGGGCTGGTGGAAGGAGAACCTAGGAGGGCCTGCGATTTGCGGCGAGAGGGATCCAACTGCGACGCGTAATGGTTGAGGTTGACCGTGGGGGCTCGTGGCTCACCAGGCGCGTAACTGTGGTATAGCATGGCCCATGAAGTTCATTTTTCAAGATAAATCAAACACACATTTTGCAATTGAGATATTATGAATAACAGTTGAAGTCTGGTCTGGATACTTTAGCGAAACCGAAAGAAAAACATCGCAAATCATACCAAATCCCTATTTTATACAAAAGCTTTGTCATTGATGTGGTTTTTAAAATTACCCAACAGACAAGCAGGGTCCTGCTGCTGCCACAGATTAGACAGAATAACAGTGAACGAAAATTGCCCACTTATGACCTTATTAATGTAGCTAATCAAAATAATATGTGATTCTATGAGTTGGTGTGGGTCTGGTCATAAACACATGTCGCTAGCTTCCTAGTGCAAAATCAGATGAAAACAAACAAGCTTTACGCTTTACATTCACACGTTCCATTCCATTAGCAATGCCACAAGCGCACAACAAACATAATTGGATACTGACATGCATGAATAACAGTTAGTATAGTCATATGAACCTACAGCAGAAAACATGTCATAAAAAAAAGAACAACTCCAGGGGAATGGCAACCTGGCAGGGTTATAATTTTAGCAAATTGGAAACAAATCAGGCATTACCTCATGTTCCTCTTTAGAGATGCAAGCAGCAACACAAGCCCAAGGCATTACCTCATGTGAAGATCATATTCCTTAGCAGCACCAGTTGCAAAAATACCAAATTTACTTAATGCAGATGCCATTCCCTAAACAATAAAATAGGTAGAGCTCATTTTCTCAGACTTCTTTGCCAAAAATGCCACAGAGGGTAATTGGTTTAATTTACCCCACTGCTTGGACACTCCTTTTGGGCAACTTGGTATTTTCATGGTCCCAAGACAAAACGCCAGTTTTCTGATATTACCATGGTTTAGAATATAATAATGGGGGATTTGGATATAAAATAAAATCACATTCCATAACTCTATAATGGTTCGAAACATGTATAATTTTTGGAGATTTTGCAAGTCCACTTATCACCCATATTTTCTCTAAATTTGATTGGTTTAGTGGTTTCTAACTTGAGCGGGGTGTTTGGTCAACGTTTGGCATCCACAAAACTATGTGTAACAAACAGGTTGTAGTCCCAACAAAAACTGAGTGTAAGATGGAGTATAGACCAGATTTTTCTATGCATACATTTTGGAACTCATGTACTTACAAACAAAGTTTTCTCTAAATGATTAACAAATTAACACATTGAAAGGGATTACCAAACTAAAAAAATTCTTACTGACATTATAAATAATTTAAGTATTTAACATTAGTAAGTTGGATGCAAGAATCAACATAAATTTATTGCCAGTGTAGGACCTCATTGGCATTCATGTTGCTTTGTGTGCCACTGCCAGTCTGCCAGATAACAAGCGGAAAATAATCATCCAAATGTCCATCTGCGACCTCTTGATCGAGCTGACTGCATTACTGCCTACCCAATTGTTGGATCAAGGCCATACACCTTATTTTGTTATGCTATTTCATAAACTTTCCAAAGAATCCAAAATCCTTTGACCAGCCAAGCTATTGAAATTAAAACCTCAGGTTTTAGCTAAAGGTCTCATCCATGTTAAGATCTCAATAGAAGTAAATAACATAAGCTATGTGATTCTGTGCAGGGAAATAACGTCCAATTTGAAATATGGTGGACCATACATAAACTCCATACCTGCACATATAAAGGCATAATCTTTAGACTCAGAAGAATATACACTTACGTTGACCAATGGTCACAGAACATCCTCACTCGGTAATACTGGTACAATTAAGGAATTATGCGAAAAATTGGTTTAATAATATACATATAAATGGAAATTGGAAAAATATATCGCAGCTGGCTGGATTGATGAAAATGGGCTACTTAACGCCATGGGGCATGGCTTCCGCCACCGGGCATGTAGGAAACAGCGTTTCCGCCATGCCACGCGGCCGAAACGTGGCTTCGGCCACCTCACACAGCAGAAGCGGTGGCTTCCGCCATGCCGCACGCAGGAAAGAGGCAGGCGCCGCCACGTGTCCACGCGCGCTCGCGCTCGGCCGTGCCCTCGCGCTGACGCCGACGCTGAATGGAAGTAAAAATGCGCTGAAAACGAGGTCGTCGAATCTTGTTCGTTGCGGTTCCATTGTTTTCCCGCTCAATTACACCGAACAAACCTATATTATTAAAAAGAGGCATTATTTTATGTAAATGCGATCAATTTTAAAATATGTATGTTACTTTATATTAATAAAAACATGATCAATTTAATATTTTAAATTATTAATTTATATGTACGGATTTAATTAACTGAAACAATGTTGAAACATTTTATGTAAATCTAAAAAAGAGGTAGCCCTATCTTAGTTTTAGGATTATTTTTTTATTTGAAGCATTTATGCAAAAGAAAGTATTTATGGGATGATATTAGAGGAAATTTGAACCGTGTCGAAGCAAGTAAACGGTTTATGGTTTTAGAGAACAGGAGATTAAATAATAAAAATTAGAAAAGTTAGGATTACATCATACAAGTAATGGCACACATGATGCATAAAACAATCTACCATAGTAGTACATCATAACTGAACCTACATGTCTTAGGAGATTTAAAAACATAGTGGTCATACACGATAATCATACTACTGGGTGCAGCGTGGGTATTTCCCTTTCGTAAACGTGCTAGGTCCTGTTTCCCTGGCTCTAGCAGGCAAGCAGCCCTCTCGCGCTTTCTAGCACGGTCTGCCTCACACTCATTAAACTACCGCTGTCGGTCAGCCTTGCGCTGTGCCTGAAATTCTTCTCTCGCACGCTTGTTTCTTTCTTCCCTGAGGGCGTCTTGCCACCGTTCCTCCGCCCTGGCCCTGCGCCCCGCCGCCTCCCAGTGCAACTGCCGCTCCATTTCGAGAGTCTGCTCCGCGTCCAAATATTACACAAACTCGCATAATGGAGGCTAAAAAGATTGAGGTTAGCATCTGTGTGTATATGTTTGTTAGGGAAGAAATAAGTAAGAAGTGACTTACATGGTACTTTGCATTCCTCTCCATCTCGACTGTTCAGTCGTACGCATAGTTTGCGCACTTTCAATACCTTCTCCCGTAAGTCTAAGACATGTCTTGGGACTTCCTCAAAATGGAAAGACTGCCGCGTAGACACATGGGCAGTTGAACACCTTCTGAGACAGATTCGTGGAGAGACTCCCATGGTGGCGATGAGAACTGCATTTGACTGCTTTGATGCTGAGAGGTTTGTGAAGTGAAGTGTTTAGAATGCTCTTGTTGGTTGTGTTGTTCGGAGTAAGACTACGTTGGTTTAAATAGGTGATATTGGGCAACATGCTTGAATTGAATAAAACATACGCAACACACAGTTCGAGATGATTTATTGTGTTACTGTAGACCTTTGCAGTGATATGTCACTTCAACAGGGACCGCTGGACCACACTGCATGGCCTGTCGTGCACAGATGTATTAATGGCCGACATGTGAATGGCAGTGATGGGTCACGTCAGTGTCCCGTTAGTTGAGTTATTATTGTTTACAGATTCGCAGTGGTAGGTGGTAAGCTAGTAGTAAATGCATTCGTATTACAGTAGACTAATAAATTCGCGCAGATGGTAGGGCACTTTCGCAGTGATGGCCGACATGTGAATGGTAGTGATGGGTCACGTCGCGCACAGGGTAGGACACTTTGGCAGTCATGGGTCACGTCGCGTATAGAGTAGGACACTTTACCAATGATGGGTCACGTCGTGCAGATAGTAGGATACTTTGACATTGTGGGGTCAAGTCACATAGACGGTAAGACACTTTAGCAGAGGTGTTACTGGCCACATATCACATGGCCATGTCGTGCACAGACGTGTTAATGGGAACTAGTAAGTGGTAAGTAAGTAGTAAATGCAATGTCCATAACTTTCATAGTGGTAAAACACTCTAGACGATAGCATCACATACATAAACAGTGGCATGCATGACACATGCGCCGTTTTTTATAGTCGTGTGTCGATCTTACTTCTACCATGCCTTAGGGAAATTGAAAAGTACGTAACATGTAGGTGTCAGCTAGCTAGTCGTGTTGCCTTCGGCATGCAGTGCACAAGCGTTCCGTGCGGATGTGCAACTCTAGTGTACGCCTTGTCATTTCGAGACGATATTCGAGATCTGCGATTATTGCGTGGAGAACCATCATGTATGCATATGCTGCCATTGGAAAAGGATCATCCATCCACGATGTCATATGACAATCATTTATCTGTTTTGCACAGGATAGAAAGTTAGGTTACATCCTAAAATAAATTCGTTCTATATGAAGATAAGTAAAATCACTGCGTATAGAGGATATTGGTAGAATCTCCGTCCGGTCCAACTAGAGACTGGTCTATCGAAGGTCTGCACCATTGCATCAATTCCACATACACACTTGGACCAGTCCCGATGGATGTGAGGGCCGGGCCGCAGTATGATTGACTCCGTGCGATAGTTCTGTTTTATTTTAATAGGAAGGTCCTTCAATGGGTAATGGGCGTGGCCTCCTGGGCCCGACGATTCCCACCAACTTGGCCTAATCCATGCGTTGGTGGACCGTTGTTCGGCCATCCTACTAGATGATAAATGCAATGGCCATAAATCTCATAATGGTAAATGCAATGGTCACATATTTTACATGTTTATAAATGTATATACAAAGATACATATGCATAGATGAATACATATTGTTAACAGATGCAGCTTATAACATTTTATTACCGTTTCCTTCTTCTTGTGAAGTCTTCGGGTGTCCAATGGAAAGGAGGTCGTGTTTGACGCATCCCCGTAGCTTGTGACGGTCCAAACCGTGTAGGCTGATGCGGCATGTGTTGGTCTGCCACCGGTGAAGTGGTGCCAAATTGGTACGATTGTCCACTATATACATTCCAATTTGCAAATGCATCCTCCTGCGGTGGCGGAGCTGGTGTCTACATGTACCAACTCGACCCGCCTTGCTGATCTGGTTGCGGGACAGATGGGTGGAGTGTACTAGTTGTATGTAACAATTCAGTGAATCCTACGCCTGACCCAAACTGTTGTACATGTTTGCGCGGGTACGTCGCCCCTATACCCCATGTTGGTAGGTATACCCCATGTTGGGTGACCCGTATACCGGTGGGGATGCAAACGGTGTAAAAGGTGAATATTGGTGGGTACCTATATCATGTGCCGATGTGGAAGCTCGTGCCGGATCAGGAGGATCGCCAAACGGAACATATCGAGGCTGCCTCTCCATGTACATTGTCCTCATTGGTGGGGCCGAATGTTGTGAGATAGGCTCGTGCGTCTCGACAGACTCGGATGTACCTGTCTCCGTATCTTCTATTTGTGTTGGATCGGTGGCCTCCGACTGCCCGTATTGCCGATCGCACAAGGTCGCCCGTCCTTCGAAATAAACTACGAAAGGGATTCCCGCTGCGTGATCCTCGGCCTGCTCCGTTTGGGTCATCAGGATGTCCGCCTCGTCCTGTACGTACGCGCTCTCCTGTGTCTGTATTGAAACTTATAAAACCGTTAGGTACGTAAGATATGAAGTTCAAACATATGATCAGCTATGTACACAGTCACATGTACCAGACGGTGCACTCGTTCAGCTACAGTAGCTCCGTACGGTTGTTGATGCTGCTCCGCTGGTCGAGCAAGGTGGTATGGGATTACCATCCCTGTTCGGCTCTGCATCTCCGCAATTATGGTGTTTGGTGCTAGTTTGATGTCTGACTCGACTATGCTAAGGAGTGTCTACGCTATATACCTGGCATCCATGACCTTGTTCATATTTAGGACACCCTAAGTGTTACAAGTGTGCGGTTTATACCGTGAGATAATAAAGTATTCATTATTCTTCGGTCTATGGGCCCGTACACGGTACAAGCACTCCCCCTCTTTTTTACACCCAGCAACATAGACGTCTGACCCAGACAGTAGCACTTTGTGCTCACGACGGGTGATGATGCCGAAATTGGAAATGAAGTGCTGCACCTCCTGCTTACTCCCGAAAGTTTGTCCGACTTGTATATCGTTATGTTAATATCCCCAGCTAGAAATCTGGGAGAAATCAGTCATAGCGCAGTTCGCTGCCTGTACTTGGCGAAAGTATGTGACCGCGGTCCCTGCATTATCCTCACCTTCTTCCGTCACATTGACCTCATCATCTTTCATGACCGCCACATCAATCTCCTCAGCTACGATAACCCTATTATGTCCTCCAACCCTCTCCTCTACTTTCATGGTTTAGCCTCGCGATGAGCCCCCAATATTTACCATGTTACTGGGAACATATGTAGCATCGTCTATACCCATTGATGATATTTCGCTTGTGCCTCCCTCCTCTCGTGGTACCATTACAGCGTACACACCAATCTCAAATGCTTCCTCAACAGACTTTGCAACATACAAGTCCCAAGAATTTTGGTTCCGAAGCTCCCACATGTTGCACACTACATGCGAAGTGTTTGGGACGTAACGGGGCCGAATCGTCTATAGGCGCACTTTGAAGTTTCGCCGATCTATACCAACTGTTCTGGCTACCACCCTTATTAAGTCTTTAGGTCTTATAGGAAGATCTATTGCGGCTTGTGTGTGCATGCAACTGTGCATGCTAACAAAAGTACCCTGCACTTTTGTTGAAGCATTTCCATAGAAAATATGCAGCGTTGTACCCATAAAGATCTGTCGATATGTCATTCAAAAAAATTATCACTTATCTACGTATGCATTCTCAATTATTGCGAAAGTATGACACATTGTCGCTTATCTATATAACATTTTATGTAAATTACAAAAAGATACAGGCGCTCATATATTTAAGAATATTATATTTATTTCAAGCATTTACGAAAAAAGTAATCTGGGACAGAATTACTGAAACTAGAATTATATATTTTCAAAATATTATTTCAATATAATATTTTTCTTCATTTTATTGACTGAAAAAATCTCTCTATAATAATGTTTAAGGATGTAAAATCTCCTTATTTACTAAAAAAACCCCTCTATAATAATGTTTAAGGATGTAAAATCTCCTAAAGTACGACTTAATATCACATGTGCAAATATTATATTTATTTTAAATTTAACTTCTTTAAATATTACATGCACAGTCTGCGTTAATGTTTTCTTAGATATGCAAATATTATAGTTATTTTAAATTTAACTTACTTTAAATATTGCATGCACAGTCTACGTTAATGTTTTCTTAGCACCGTTAGAAATTAGTCAGTACTATAGTCATAACATCTACGACATAATGCTACATTTCACTGCTTATAAAATCTACATTAATCTAAATGATGTATATTTGATTCTACTATATTATATAAGTCCAAGCACGATAGTTTATTAAAATGCATACCTAGTAATAATATGTCAAATAAACAGTCTGCTCACGAGGTACCAACACCTGCGCATTCAAACACATGAAATAATGAATGGAAGTTTTCAAACTGTGTCTTCATCTATATATTACATTACCTTCAGACTGGTTCAAAGTAAAAAAAAATAGAGCACCTTGATGAAGACAGTGAGAAAACGCAACCAATACAAACGTATGTGAGCACCGAGCAGCAAGCTGAGCATCGGGCAGCAAAAATGGTTTGCAGAGGACTGAGGACCACTCCTCCTTATATAACCGAATGTATGCGGATTAAATTATCATAAGCATGCAATTTATTAGTCAGTAATTAACTACTTAGTCATTACATGCAGGCTTAACACGTCGGTGGCAGACATGAAATGACAACTCACCTGCAAAAGTTTCATCGTTTCTCGCGTGTAGCTGCTCCCCATTCATTCAGGCACGCACTCCAATGCATAGGCACGCAATCCAACGCGTAGGCACGCAAATCAACGCACACGGGAATCCAATGCGCAGGCACAGGCACGGGCACAGGCGCCACGTGCCGACGCGAGGTGGCTTCCGTCACCCGGCGCGGCCGAAGCGCGCTTTCCTCCGCCTGGGGTGGCGGATACGCCGCTTCCACCATCTGGCATGGTGGAAACCAGCTCATTTTCGTAAATTACAAAACATATCGCAAACTTTTTGAATTTGCAATTTAATGTAGATTATTTAATCAATTTTTCCGAATTATACCTACATTAATTTGTAATTTGTATGTGGTTTCCGGAATAAAAGCCATGCATGAAGCATAATCATAGAGGTGAGGTGAAGTGACTGCTAGCACCTGCAAGAGGAAGGGGACGCGACCACCGAGAGGACAGCAGGGCGCTGCCGTTGCGTGGAGAAAAGATGGAGGTAAACGTCCTCAACTTGTAGCAGAACTTGTAGCAGCAGCACAACGACCTCGACGCCCCACCACTTCTTCCCCATGTACACAAATCCCCAATCCTGGTCAAACCCAAGAACCCTAGTTAAAAACCAGAACTGAATTGGGAAAATAATTGTTCAAAGAGGAGGGCACGAACCCTAGAGAGCAGCCGACCAGCTCGCAGATGCACGTTAGCCCGGCCTCAAGTCGGCGCCGACGGGCTCGCCTTCTTCCTTCGGTTCCTTGCTGGAGAGCTCACAACGAGCTCCCTCGCCCCGCGCCGACGAGCTCCCTCACCGTCTTGCGCCGACGCCGACGCGGCTCCTCTAGGGTTTGCTGGTTTCGCTGGACGGCTGTGGAGTTGGAGAACGGTAGGGTGGGAGGGATCGCCGGCGGGAGATCTGGTGGTCGTCAGCTCCTGAAGTTGGGTTGGAAGAGGAGGTGGCCGGTGGGAGAGGAGGCAGCGGGGGCGACAGGGTGTGAGAGGGACGCGGATCCTCTGACGTACGTCAGGGGCGCAGTCGGCTTCTCGTGAGCCGTCGGATTTTGATCGATCGGCTTTCCTTTGCCACTTGCACGGAAATCGAAGCGTTTTTCTCTCTCCTCTCCACTCTCACAGCAACGTCAGGGGATCCCGATCCGTGTGAGAGGGGGGGGAGGAGATCCTCTGCAGTACTGCTCTCTGCAGTACTACCACTGGCATGTGGGCCATGAGAGGATATGCGTCCGAGAGGGGGAGGGGTGTCGCGCGAGGCAGGTTGGGTTGAGGAGGTGGGGAAAGTGGGAGGCCGGAGAAGGGGAACTCGTTACCAGCGGGAGGGCGATTGATCTGGTGCGTCCTGTGAAATCAAATGGCTCAGATTCTTAGTTGACACTACCAACACCGGCGTCACCACCACCATAAGATGCTTTAAAATAGTAGAGATAGAGATGAGATAGAGAAGAGATAGAGATATTCTTTAAATTCGACACCTGGAGCCTGTTTTTTTGTGAACTCTTGGGGATGGAAAGCCATCCAAGAAATCCATGACCATTCTGACATGTAAAATTTTTTCAGACCACCATGTCAAAAATTTATTGTAATTCAACGCACAGCGTAGTACTCAGCCAAAAAACTCCGTCGAAACAATTCGCAGCACTGCCGGAACAATTCACGTCAACACCCGGAACAATGCGCGCCTCCGTCGGAACAATTCGCGATGACGTCATCGCTGACGTCAGCAAAGATTTCTTTTTTCGTTTTTCTTTAAACGATCATAACTTTTGACTGGGAGTTCCAATCCACAAACCGTTTTCACCAACGTGTTCCTCGTATTTTTTCGAACAAAACAAAACCCATGTTGCTATATAAATTTTTACTGAAACAATTTGTCTATACTAATAGAACAATTAATTTGGACTATTGGAACAATACGTCTAATACGATGGAACAACTTGATATTTGGCTTGCTGGAACAATAGGCTAAGCCCAATTGGAACAATGCATTTGGTCTGATGGAACAACTTGTATACCTATTGCAACAATGTATTTAGTCTGCTGGAATAGTAAAAAGAAATGCTTACTAGAACAAGAAGGTTTGTCTACTGAAACAATAATTTTTGTCTACTGAAACAACAAGATTTGCCTACTAGAACAAATAAAAGTTGACTACTGAAACAATAAGGTTTGTGCTACAAGAACAGTTAAACTTTGTCTACTGGAACAATAACTTTTTCCTTATGAAACAATAAATTTGTCTTCTGAAACAATAACGTTTGCCTTCTGGAACAAATAAAGATTTTGACTACCGGAACAATAAAGTTTGCCTACTGAAACAATAAAGTTTGTCCTACTAGAATAGTTGAGCTTTGCCTACTGGAATAATAACTTTGCCTTCTAGAACAATAACTTTTTGCGTTCTGGAACAATAACTTTTGTCTTCTGAAACAAATAAGATTTTGCCTATTGTAACAATAAAGTTTACCTATTGGAACAATAAAGTTTGTCTGTTGAAACAATGAATCTAGCCTTCGGGAACAATCTATCTTGCCTGCTGGAAAAATGAGTCTAGCTTCTCCAAACAATCAATCTTGTCTGCTAGAACAACTTTTATACCTGTTGAAACAATGTATTTTGTCTGCTAGAACAATAGGCTAACCCAATTGAAACAATATGTCTAGTTTGATGAACCACAACTTGTATACCTACTAGAACAATCTATCTTGCTTGTTAGAACAATAATTCTAATATTTCGGAACAATCTATCTTGCCTGATGGAACAATTGTACCAATAAAAATAAAAAATAGAAAAAATAGAAAAGTATTAAAAATGAGTTTAAACGGAATTTAGATGAATTATAAAATTTGTACTATGCGATTTGGACTCCAAATGAAAAAGATACAAAAATGAGAAATCGAAAAAGAACATAAATGAAACGCACATTCGTTAGCTGCAAGCTAGCTAGCTAGCATAGCCTGTACGCACGCGCGGGCTGGGCCGGGCGTCCAACGGATCGGACGCCCGGCTGCAAGCATTTCCGTAAATGTATCAAGCAATTCAGTTGCTGTTAAGTGTTATTTATAGTTGGGTCTTACTATGTTCTGAAAACAAAAAAAAAGAGATAAAATACTGCACATGGCAAATTTTATATCCACTATGCAAGTCGACGTAGGAAAACAAAAGGTAGAGAAATATTAATGAAGGGATGTTTGCATGAAATTTTCATTAGAATTTTACAGGGATTTTGCGGGAAAAGGCGCTAACCTCCATCTACCTGCCTATTTAGGAAGCAGAGAATTTGCCCGAAGCATTTCATTTCATGCATGAATTGATTCTGTTTGGGACGCAGGATTATATTTTTCTCCTTACGAAAAACAAAGAAACTACACAATATATGTACGGCCATCAACGGATCGAGGTGCAAGCATGTGTCATATGAAACCATGTACACTCACTGGCACTCAGCGGCTGGAGCTCACCGGCGACTCGCCGCCGGCCACCGCCCTCACCGGCGTCCTGCAGACCGGGCACGTCGAGCTCACGCGCAGCCACGCGTCGATGCACCCGACGTGGAACACGTGGCGGCACGCCGGGAGCAGCCTCCCCAGCTCGCCGCCCTCCATCTCCCCGAGGCACACCGCGCACTGCTCGCCGGCGGCGGGGGAAGCCTCCCACGTGAACACCGGCAGCGCGCCCAGCTCGTCGGCGTCCAGCCCCGCCTCGTCCGCGCACGCGCTCGCCACGCTGATCGCCTCCAGCTCGTAGCCGTCCGGCGGGCGGCGGCGGGGCGCGGGCGCGGGCGCGTGGCCCGCCTCGCCGCCGGCTGCGCGCCGCCGCAGGAGGCACCGCGCGTAGAGGTGGAGCGCGGCGACGAAGGCGATCGCCGCCGAGAGCGCGGTCACCGCGGCCAGGAGCACGTTGGCGTCGCAGGGAGCGAGCGACGACATGGCTGAAGGCGATGGAGGCAAGGGCAATCTGGCGACCAGTTAAGCGACCCAACTTGAAGGCGTCAGGTGCGCAGGGCTGCAGCATCCGCCATGGATGGCGCATGGAATCATGGGAAGTTTTGTCGCACTGTTCAGCACCATGCCAGGGCGTGAGCTGAGTTCCTGGAGCAAGAAACCTCATGTCTTGTGTCCTCACATGGGCACAGCACAGGGGACAAGACGGTTCAATGTTTGGTATGCCTCAAGAGTCTTAAAACTTGCAGTGATTGTTCATTGCTTCTCGCTGACGTCAGCCACAGGAGCACAAGGAATATATAGTAGTAACCCTTGGATTGTTACTTCCAGGATGCGTATATATATCTGCATTCCTTATTAGTAGCAGTATGTATTATCTTTTTACAGTTCCTTATTAATAGTGTGTTTTTTTTACAATTATCAATAGGTATTTTTTGTCTAATATTTCATATCCATGGGGTTAGTTTACACCACCCATGAAAAAAATATGAAAAATAAAAACTATACCGAGTTAATTGTATTGTCTGTCTGTATGGTTGTATCTGGAGCATCAAAACCTGCTGCTGTGCTGAGCTATGTGAATATCAGATTCTCAAATCTCAATCCATGAGCTTGTACCTCTTCTCCTCAACACCAGTCACACCCATTTGTATCTCGATTATGGTATGTAGTGGCATCTATATAAAATTGAAACCGGTTTGACTTAGCAATACTTCAAAAGTTTTTTTGTACTGCATTGAGCAAAGGTAGGAGGATCAAATGTGTCACCTCGATGTCAGGAACTTCCCTCAGAGGCCTGTCGGCAAAATATGCATACAGCGCTCGCAGCACGGCCTATAAATAGGATGAACAGTTCAAGACCAGCGTCTCTGCACAAGAAAATTTCATCAACTGTAGCAATTTACCTGGTGGGATATGACGACCACCGGTGCACGCTGACGTTCTAGCTCAATGATGACGGGTTCTAACCTGAGAGGATTGTAACCGGTACCAGATGACAATTAGTAGAGGTAATTATAGACCAGTAAATTTTCAGTTTTATGTGTTGCAATGTCAAGTAAAACCATGCAACGTTCTGTCTGAATAATTTAGCGGGATTTGTTTTAACCTCTGAATCACATCAAGGTAGGATTCCCCACGCGGGTAGCGATATCTCAGCTTGTCCTTTTTGCGTGACCTGATTACAAGTAGCAGCGATCAGAGAAGCATCACAGGAGCTTGTTCAGATGCAAATACTGACTAAATATATGTAAATAGGCCAATCCGTAATTTGCACAACAAATAATACACCATTCGGTGTTTTGTACAGTTATATCATCTGGCCAACATTGCAAAATACATGTATGGAACTATATAATGTAACTTTTTTAACTTTATAGCTTGCTTGGTACTCTCCATCCATTTTTTTTTACTTGTCATTTTTTACTTTTCACATTCTCTTAGATGTGACTTTGCACGTTATTATCTATAAGTTTACATTAAAATACATCTATAAAATTTAAAATATTAGAAAAGTAGTTTAACGTACAAATCTAACGATGCACTTTCCATACAACGAATGTAGATAGTTTTAGTGGATTCTAGGGCATGAAGTAAAAAAGGAATGGAGGGTTTTAGTGGATTCTAGGGCATGATGTAAAAAGAAATGGAGGGACATATTAATTTTTTTTTGTAACTTTGCACCATGACAATTAACACAATGGACAGGCACTTTATATGCCCAGGTATTCACAAACAACTATTACGGAACATAATGGAGAAACATCACTACATTTTACGTACTCGTATTCCTCCGGCATGATTTTCTTTATCTCTTCATATGTCATTCCATCACATACCCCAGAATTGATCTCATCAAGAGCACGCCATTGTATCTGCAAACAACAAGAGTTGAAGCCATGTCAATACAGATAGTTAGCAAGAGGTTAAAAGAAAATCCCTTAAAATTCTAGCCAACTACCTTGGGGAATCCAACAATTGGACTTGCTGTCAAAATTGTTCTCTGAAGAGTGCTGGTCCAAATCTAAAGAATAAAACCTCTTACTCTGTTAGCTCATTTTCTTAAGATTTACATCCATCATTTTAGAACATAATATGATACCATAATATGTTGCCTTTTAGAACAAATATAATTTAGTTAAGAGGCAATTACTTACAGTTGCAGTTTTCTCAGATTTGAGCCGCTTTTCTACAAAGTTGACTAGTTTCTTTGCATAAAGTTCTCCATCTTCACTGTGCACCATTATCAGGCAGGTTAAAGAAGATTTTGTTAGCTCAATACATTATGCTAATCACTACAAGACCATGAGTCTGCATGATAAAATGAGCATAATAACAAACTAAAATATTTTTTCACAATTATTAACATTTTCCTATTACTAGTTTCATAACTCAAAATTGTAACTTAAGCACAAAAAAAGTATCGTCTGAAGGTATCAGATTAAAGTTTAGAGAAGAAACCTCAGGACCGTGTCACCACCAACTCTTCCTCTAACATTGTGTAGACTCTCACCATGCCTTGTAAGCAAAATAGGCCGAGGTGTAAGATGAGAGTTCACCTGCAGTTGCATATTGAGAAAAGATGTGTCACTGATTACAATTCACAAGTAAATATAGCTTTGGTGTTAAAAAAAATCATGATGCATTCCAACAAATAAACTCCGAAACAATTATGCTTATGCAGGAAACTGCAATAACTATTTATTGTGAGAGAATTGAACTACATACCAAGAAGAAGACGATACGCCCAGGAAGATAGCCACTGATATTGTTCACCTGGGCAAGAATTCAGAGAAAAGTAAAGAAACTCTCAAGTAAAGAAGTACTAAACGGAAGTTGTGTAATAATTGTTTTAATTCAAAGTATATGATGACAAAACTCAACCAAATACTCGGTTGTGTCAAGAATCAATCATACTACATTTAAGGTTATATCCATATGACTATTTGGAAACCTATTTTGTCACTAATATATAAAAGAGTAAATTGCACTATAATTACCTAAACTTGTTCTAAGGGTTCAAATGGGTCCCAAATCACCAAAACTGCAGATTTTCATCCCTAAAGTTGTTTAAAGTGGGTCAAGTGAGATCCCAATCGTCATGAACTAGCCAATCTATTGAGGTAGACGACCACGTCACCTGTCACTTGCCAATTATTTGCAAAAAAACCCCTCAAACACTCCATATTCTCTCCCTAAATCCCTCCAGCCTTTTTTCTCACCCTTCTTCCTCTCTCTCAACGCAGCCTCCCATGCTTCCTCTGTGACGACCCTACCTAGGTGGTGGTGTGGGCTTCGGTGACTGGCGACAGCGTGTGCCCAGGATCTCCGGTGACAGTGCAAGCGTGGGCTTGGTGTCCCTAGCGGTGGCGCTGGCATGGGCTTGAGGTCTCCGGCAACGGCTTAGGCTCGGGTCTCCAGCAATGGTGTGAACTTGGGGTCTCTGATGATAACGTGAACGTGGGCTCTGAGTGCCTCGATCTAACCATCTCCGCCTCCTCCACACCACATGCTGCTGGCAGTCCACCACCGCCTCCTTATCGATGACCTCGTCAAAGACCACTTCCTAGCCCTCCTTGCCGATGACCTCGTTGAAGACCTCCTCCTAGAGTCGCACACCACCGGGCTCCCACGCTGAGCGGCCCAGCCGGCACTTGCCGATGCTCAATGCGTCGGGGCTCCCCATCACCGCCACCAAGATGCCGAACGGCCTTGGCGACCAACGGCGGCGTCTTGGAGGAGAGATAGAGTCTGTGTGTTAGGATGAGGGTAAAACAGGAGAGAAGAAAAAAGAAAGGGTTCTTTTTGCAAAACTTCGCCACGTGGACGGACACATGGCTAGCCAAGTCACCAAATTAGCCAACTCATGATGATTGGAGTCTCACTTGACCCACTTAAACAACTTTAGGAATGGGAATTTACAGTTTTGGGGATTTGGGACTTATTCAAACCCTCAGAACAAGTTTAGGCACCTATAGTGCAATTTGCTATAAATAAAAAACCTGGATAAAGGATACCCCATTTACAGAACAAGACGTAGTAATGGCATCTCTATTACCTACCTGTAACTGACCACCCTGCCCTTTTACCATATCAATCATTTTGATGTAAGAACCTTCTTCCACTGGCTCGTAGACCTACAAGAGGAATGTTGCTTGATTCAAGACTAAATAGTTTATAGAGCTCAGCAATTTTACTTAGCATGACATGCTACAACAAGATATAACCAATTGACACCTTTCCATAATTTGCCAATCGTTCCTTGAAGTCCTGCAGTCCAGCTTCATAATCTGGCCTACAAAATTTCCACGAGACTAAGGTTATAAAATTTACATCTTTCTAGGAAAGGGCAAATTTTTAGGGACTGAGGGATTTGGCTTCTAACTGATCAGCATAATCAGGACTTTGTTGAATCTTCAGGCGTACATTCCTTTCGATTATGTTCTGATCATTGCATATTGTCTCTAGGAATATAATCTGCACATAGTGCATTGATCAACAAGAAAAGCTCAAGATGATAAAGAAGGCAGAAATGAAACTAACCAAATGCACATGATGTCAAGAGATAATCAAACTAACTAGTCAACTGTCAGTGGTGAGGCTATTATATGTTCACTTCCATCCACATGAATCAATTTTTAGCTCAATATGCAAAGTTAAAAAAACATGTCTATTGTAAAATCCACATTATCAATTACCTTGCAGTTCCCTTCAGCCATCTTCATTAACATGTACCTTCGTTTACTTGTGCTGTTTGTTGCATCAAATATACCAACCTACACGCAACTGACCTGATCAAAACGAACGTTACAATTCAAGCATGATATGCTACATAACACAACCTTACCTGACCTCCTCCATGCATCCAGTCTATCATGTCTTCCATTGCTAAAGCAGCCACCTGCCAATAATATGCAGGACAGAAACATGTAGAAATTAGCTAGTAATATAAATTGAACCAAATATATCACTAATGTTACTGTTCACCTACGAGTCTACATTATAGTATTACATCTATTTTTGAAAGGAAGGAATATGATTTAGAACTACAGATAGCAAGCAAGTGTACAGCCAATCATGCTAACCTCATTACGTGCTTCAATACCTTCTGGGTTATCATCACGGAAAAAATCTGCAGACTAAACCAACAGAACTACAAAATTGTCAGATTACTCTAAGAAAGGAATGCGGTTTGGCTGACATTGGTTGAATAACTGCATTGCAAAATCTAACAATATGTACAGCACATGTATGTAAACTAGCTGCGCCATAAATCTGCAGTTTGAAAGAATAATAGGCGAAAATGTATTCGCATATACCATAACAATTATAGAAACAAATGCTTTTTACCATGTTAAAAAATAAATCATAGATGATATGTACTTCATTAAAAGCGGTGTATAAAAATAATTACAGAAAATGGCAGTACTTAGTACCTGATTTGCTCCATGCTTAAGACGGCGATACTGCACAACAAGTTTCAACAACAAAAAGTTCAGTTTGTTTGTCAAGCAATCCAAGGTTATGTACTCAATGTGCAAAGACAATTAATGGGACTGAACATAATCACCTTGCCAACATTGAAATGCCTTGTTTCATGGCCTAGCCAACGAAGGTACCTTGTAAGCTTAACTGCAGTAAATGTTTTACCACGAGCTGGTAGGCCAACCTAATTTATGAGTAGAAATATGCAGAAGAAGAATGGACCTTTAGGAATAAGGAGTAATTAAAATTATTGGAAAATGGTCAAGCAGAAAACAGATTATATCACAGCATTATTATTATTGTTTAGTTTACTTTCCTTCATTTATATGCTTCGAATACATGTAGGAATTATAAATATATTGAAGGCAGTCCCCTCAAAAAGATATTGAAGTCAGCAACAACGCTATAAACAAGCCTAGCTTGTCTTGGTGTCAGGTGACGAGAATATCCAAATATTAAATAACGAAGAAAAAAATGTTTAAAATTATAATGCAATTACAGTAAATTACCAAAACAATAGCTAGTTTCCGGTCCTCCTTTGAGCCATGCAACCGATCAGCTACAGCTGCAGCAGCAACAGCTCCTGCTGCTTCTGGCATGGTCTTCAGATATGTCAACAAGAAGATGAACAAATGGATCAAAACATCTGTTGATTCACACACAACACTTTTAAATAATTCCAATTAATTTTTTAGTTATTCATTTAAGCACTTATACCATGTAGTCATATTCCCAATAGATACATTTTACCAGTCTGCCAGAGATCTCTCAAGGGATTACAGTGAGAGCAAAGTAGCAGGCTCAACCCATTTTTCCTTTGTTACCTCCTACTGATTAGGATAAGAACAAATACTGACCTTTGCTGACCCAAAACTAAGGCCAGACGCCAGGGCATATGCACTAGATGATTTGCCAAGCTTATGAGAGCCAACACCCCTGTCAACAAAAAGTCCCTTTTGTCCATCTTGTTGCTTTTGCAATGGTGTGAAGGTGCCGACTGACTTTGACTCTACAATTCCAGAAACCTGCAACTTCTTAGAAGAATCTGCTACCAAGGCCTCAATATCCTATTAAAAAAACTAATGTGTCATGGATCTTTTCAATCCTGCTTTTGGTTTAAATAAGTGCAGAACACTTCGATTGTAGAAAATTATATTTAATTTGGCAATGCGATTTAAATGAAGAAAAATACTTCCAATTCAAATACATGTGATAAAGTTATTGAATGGATGTAAGCTAGCGAACATTATAGTTCATCATATGGAATGATAACCAACTAAGACCAGATTAATTCCATGTTGGTAGGAGGATCAGATTCAAGTGAACTAGAAAGTTACCTGAGAAAATGACAAGAAACATATCAAAGAAAATGTATGATTCCTACTTTAGAAAAGCAACACGATTCATTTACAGAACTAATGCTTGTGTACCAGCTCTTCCAAATTACAACTTACCTTCTTTTGGTAATTATGATCTTTAAAATCTGCAGCAGCACTACTTGGACTCTGAATGCCATCAGTAAGAAGCATATCATTTGTCCACAAAGCTCCAGGTTGAACCAAAGATGCCGGGGTGGCAGCAAGGTTTGCTGCATATTCAGCTGGTGGTGCACTTGGTGCTGGAACAACATAATGCTCTAAGTCAAGCTCCAAACTAGCAGCAGATCCATCCTGCAGAAAGGTGTGAAACAAAAACCTGTGAGGAAGCATAAAACCGGCCAATGACCATCAGCATTCAAGTACAAAAAAATGCAACCATTCAATGGGCTATTGGCTAGTGAAAAAAGATGAGGAGATTTCAGATCTTAGGAACATGGTCACTTACATCCTAAAGATTAAATTTTGAAGGAAACATTCTTTTTAGCTAATAGGTAATGCACTATTGTTGCTGTAATCAAATGTTTAGAGAAATTTAGCATAAGAATAAAATAGTTACCGTAGTTGAAGCATTGTATAGCAGCAATTTGCTATGAAACACATTCATAACAGAAAAGCATAAGCAAGAAATAACAAGTAAAACACTCATTTCACTAGACTTCTCAGTTCTCACCTCGGTCACATGAGTGGGTGCAACATTTATGCTGATGTCAGGGATCCCCCGGACTTTCGAAGGTTGGAAATTCTCCTTGAACACTCTCCAGCTCGCGGCAAGATCGAGCGGAGATACGATGTCCGCTTTGTTGAACACCCTGAACTCAAGAACCTCATCATCTCCATTGAGCCTGAACAATGCAACCCTCACATCGCCCTCAAGCATGCCTCCGGTGAGAAGCCGCGCCGGCCCTTCCTCAATGATGCATGGGGTTTCTGCGTCCTTGGGTTTGAGCAAGAATTTGAAGTCAAGTGTCTCTGCAGTAAATTCCACAGGTTACAATCTTTAAGAATTTAAGCATGCTCGCAACAATTTGCGTCAGAGTTGGTAACAGTAGAATCTTAAACTTCCATTTCTAACTGTGCCAAGCAACTCTATTCCAGCAGACAAACCCATGGAACATAATTTTGGAGCAAAAGAGCACTGAATAAACTTCAAAGCACAGCAAGTTAGTTTCAGCCCAATCCATCAGACTGACAAGCTCACAAAACCCATCTATGGACCAATCAGCATTCAGCAACTAAGAAACAAACAAAAAAACAGGGCGAAAGGGCGAAACGGACAAGAACCGCAGGTCCCAATTGCAATCCATACAAGAAAGAATGGCAGGTTCTCAAAAAAAAAGAAAAAGAAAGAAAGAATGGCAGTATCAACAGGACAACCAGTAAGCAGGCACGTGCGGTGGCAGCAGCGTTACCATGATCGGGCGGCACGACGAAGCTGAGCTCCCACATGGACGCCAGCTCCCTCTCCATCGCGAGCTGCAGTAACAAAACCGCACAACCAGAATCGCACCCATCAGAGCAGAGCTGAGCAGAGCAGGGGGCGGGGGCGGGGGGCGTACGGCGTGAGAGGGGTCCCAGGAACCGATGATGGGCTCGGAGCCGTAAACGTGGGGGACGAGGTCGCCGATGATCCGGGCGTTCTCCATCTTGAGCGACACGTAGAGCTGCGCGCCGCCGTGCCACGACCCGCCGCCCGCCCCCGCCCCGGCAGCGCCGTCACCGCCGCCGTCGCCGGCGCCGCCCTCGCCGCCGCGCGCGCCGTCAATGCCCTTGGACCCCGACGTCCCCATGGCCTCGAGCGCGCGCGCGCGCGTGTGCGGGGAGGCGGTGGTTTATCAACGGAGGAGCAGGGAATGGGGGGTGGGGGATGGGGAGAGCGATGGGAGTGGTGGTGGTGCGGATGCGGATGCGGAGCCGGAGCTCGGAGGGAAGCGCCGCCACGCGGGGGGGAGGATAAAATGCGGGCCCTGCCTGACAGCGACGTGTGCGCGTGGCGGCGCGGCGCCCGTCCACGCCAAGGTTTCACTCTCGGTCTCGGTGGCCACTGGCCTCTGCTTCGCAGGTTCGCAGGTCGGGCCAGTCACTCCAGTCAGTGGCAACTGGCAACCAGGGCAAAAAAAAGGCGAAAAATTTACTGGTGATTTCACTCTTTATTATGCACCTAAATTTATGTTCATAGCTCTAAAATTTAGAGCTGAATCAACTCTTGGAGGTAGCGTTGGACGAGCTTTTAGAAAAAATTCGGTTTTCGTTTACCGAGTAGGACCACCTTGCATAGAGCATTTGAGCACACGAGAAATGTTGTTCTCGATATCCCTAATTTCAGAACATAATTTTTTCTTCCATAATATATTTAAAATACATAACGTAATTGTTATGTTATAAAAATATTTTTAGAAACAAATCTTTATAAACACATGGTATAATTATAAAAGTATCGAAAACACTTCTAGCCGGATGACCGGCGCGCCGGACTCGTGCGTTGCGCATGCAGCGCGCGCGCCTCGCGCATGCAGCACGCGAGCAGCATCAAGTGCGGTGCAGCTGGGCACTGTAGCATGCAGGTGGGTCCCACGACCTTTTTTCTTTCTTTCGGCAACCATAATTTTTTACTGGATGCTCCAATCCACAAACCGTTTGCAACAACGTGTTTCTCGTATTTTTACGAACAAAACAAGATATATGTTGCCATGTAACTCTTCAAACTTATCTGGTGAAACTTGGGGTTCGTCTACTGAAACTTAGGTTTCGCCTAGTAAAACTTGGGTTTCATACTCGTAAAACTTTACCGAACTGTCAAGTTTCATCAGGTTTCATCCAAGTTTTTTCAAGTTTCATCAGGTCAATTCAAGTTTCATCAAGTTTCAACAGGTTTCACCCAAGTTACATCGAAGTTTCATCCAAGTTTCATCACGTTTCATCAGCACGCGGTCAAGTTTTATCAACACACGGCCAAGTTTCGCTAGTTTAGATATAAGTTTCATATGTACGTTCTCCTAGTTCACATAAAAAAAAATTGAAAAAGTGAAAAATTTAAAAATTCAAAAGTATTTAAAATGGGTTGCTCTTGATTTTAGAAGAATTATGAAATTTATTTCACGTATTTTGAACACTGTTTGAATTTTATACAAAAATCAGAAGTTTAATTGGAATTTTAATCGATCGATCGACTAACAACGCGGGAAGGGCAGGGACGCGGGCGCACGCACGCAGCGTCGGATTGGTGCGGTAGCCAGCGATCCAACGCACGCGGTTGGTCCGGCGCGCGGGCATCCGGACGGACGTCCGGACGCTGGCGCTCGCCTAAAAGTATTTTAGAAACAAATCCAACATCATGTTTCCTATGTTTCTAACCTAAATATTAAAAAAAGATATGTCTAACTCGCTCCCTAAAGTTTAATAGTACATAACTTAAACCAACATGTGTTGAAATAAAGGTGCAAAGAACCTTTATCAGACAAGGGAAACACTTACCTAAGGACGTCCGACGCGCCGGACCCCTCGCACGCGCCTCCTCCTCCTCGCTTGCGCTTCCTCCCGCTCGCCTTGCGCTCCTCCTCCCTCGCGTCCTCCTGTGCCGCCCGCTGCGCTCCTCCTCGCCTCGCGCCTCCTCCTCCTCCTCGCCTCGCGTCCCTCTCCCGCCAGCGCCCGGTGCCGTCCCGCTGCCTCCTCCCTCGTGCGACGGTCGGTGCTGCCCCGTCCTCCTCCCTTACCACGCCCGTGCGCGCGCTGGAGCTTCTCCGTCGCCGTGCTCCAAGCGATGCCGCCAGTTCTGGCGGCGGCCAGTGACCATGCCGACGACGGTGTGAAGCTCGCCGTCACGACGGCGGATCCGGCTAGCAAGGGGCAGGATCTCGCCGGATCTGGGAAAGAAGGAGGCAAGGAGGAGACCGATCCCCATTTTAGGCTCAAAACCTGAGGTTTGTCCCTGGAAACATAGGATTTTTGTGCTCGAAACTTGGAGTTGTACATATGAAACTTCTCCTTATGAAAATGTACTTTTTTTGTCTACTGAAACTTAAGTTCTGACTAATGAAAATTAGATCTTTGCCTACCGAAACTTAAACTTTGCACTATTGAAACTTGGGTCTTACTCTCGAGACACTTTCTGAAACCTCAGGTTTCATCGTCAGGTTGCACGAAACCTGGGGTTTCATGATTTTCGAAAACTTCGCTTTTTTGTGCTGAAATTTAAGTTTTGCCCACTTAAACTTTGGATATTGCCTACCGAAACTTGAATTTGTACTATCGAAACTTGATTCTTACTCTCGAAAACTCTCTGAAATCTCAAGTTTCGTCCTCAGGTTGCAACGGTTCATCAGGTTTCTACCGTTATTTTCTAGGTTTTTGTAGGTATTCGCGCAGGTTACGCAATGACGTCAGGCTGACGTCAGCAGGTCTGGATGTCCGGACCCTAGTGCTCGCCATCAGACAAGGTTTCTAAACTGCCTAGCCAAAGTTTCACATAACCACACATTGTGTGTGCGTGTTATGCAGCAACTATCTTTATTTAAAGGGCTACATTCGTGTCACCACAATGTTCAAATATGACAGATATACAACTAAAAAACTAGTACTCGTGATGATGCCATTATAAAGTGTGTTCGTTTCAAGAATGTCATTATATAGCCAACCTCCTTCTTCCCCATCCCTCCATCCTCCTTTTTCCTTCAGCCACCACCAACTCCTATCACTTCCTTTTTACATCTTGAGTCTATGTTGTTGTCTTGTATTAGAGTAGTCCGCACTTCTCGTTTAGCTCAAGAGGAGTCCACACCACCGTTGAGCCTATGAACTATCATTTAGGTTATACCTGAACCTCTCCCTCCCACTATGTCTCTTCTCTCTATCTCGATCTAAAATTGAGAGCACTGGCGTCGATCTCATAGGACCAAGTCTCACACAGCCATCTTAGTCTATATTGATGCTCACGGGGCTTGGTCATTGATGGAGTGGGAGCCAAGCGCGACCACCTTGCTAGGCAACATTACAGTACTAGGGTTGGGGGAGGTTGTATGATTGGCGAACATTGCTAGAGCTAGATCTAGAATTGGGGCGGAGATCAGGGAAGGTGTGTTAGAGTTGGAGATGAAAGGAAGGAGGAGGAGTTGAGGGAGGAAGAAGGTCTAATGGTGTTTTTGCTAGAAATTTGAAGAGGCGGAGATAGAAATGCCTATCGAAAAATATCTTTGTCACACTTTGTCCTTTATAGTGTCGTCCTCGTAATTATAATTTTTTAGTGGCATTTCTATGACACTGAACTTGGTAGTGGCACGAATGTATTTTTTATTGTTTATAAAGTTCAACAATGTTGAAAAAAAATTAATTCTTTATACAAAATACGTATTCAATTGGCTCGTGTACTTGTTGACATTACAAAATACCGGTTGGTTATAACCTATCAAGTATCCATTCTATATCATAGAATTTGGGTAAAGTACATAGGTGTCATTATTAAATTGATTCAACTCAAGAATGTCATAGCAAAACTGATATTTGCTCAGATGCCATTATAAAGTGCCCTGAGTACAAATATGTCAGTATAACCATTGTCCAAGTGTTTTTGACCAAATACCCTACCATCTTCTTCTTTCTCTCATCTCCCCTCTTTCTCCTCTCCTCCCCACCTCGTTCTCCAGCAAACCCCTGCCCTTCCATCATCTCTTCCCTTCTCCGGGCTATGGCGGCACCCCCTATGGCCCGAACGCTTCTCCATCCCCTTCCCTCCTCCCCCAAACTTCGACGACACCCTGTGCATTGATCCTCCACTTGCTCGGGTGTGCTTTGACATCATCCCGCGCTATCTTGAGTTTCCCGTTCTCCGGTGGAGGGACAGTGAAATGCAGGGGGGAGAGAGAGGAAGGGCACTTCTGCTTCGGTGTTGCTCCTCCTAGCGACACCACCCGTAGCTCGCTCCTAACTCAACAAGGACGGAGCTGGCGGGATGCAAGATTGAGGAGAAAGAGAGGAGACATAGGGGGAAGTTCCCTAGAGGCGTCGCCTCCCGGTTCAGCATATTGTTGTTGTCGCTGCAAAGCCGTCGTTGTACACTCAGGGCGTCACCGATGCTACAAATTAAGCCAGACCGAAGCATCCCGAGCTATGGCCGTACCTCCTTTTTCAAGACAGAATGATGAGAAGGTGTCGGTGCAGTGGCACGGAGAGGAGCTCCCCTCCGTTGCCGCCCCTCGCTTCCCGTCGACGCAGGAGCTCGCTCTCCCTCTCCCTCTTGCTCGGTTGGATTGGAGGCAGGCCTCCTCCCGCGCGAGCTCACCTCAAGTTCTTCGTCTAGATCAAGAGGTATGTCTTATCTGCTCAAATCCCTCCCCCCTTGTAAATTGTAATGGTCTGATATTTTGCTTGATTCCATCCGACCTGATCTGATTCCAATGGGGTTGGTTTCCTCATTGTTTTTGCTTCGTACATGGCCTTGTACATGATATGAACCAGATTAGTCATTGCTCACCTATTTTTGTCTCGTTTACGATACATGGCATGAACTACATTAGCTGTTGCTCATTGATTTGCCTCATACATGGGAATCAGATTAGCCATTTTTTTAGAGAAAGCGAGATTAATTACTGCTCATTTGATTTTGTCTCACACACGGCATGAACTAACTTATCCATGGCATGCACTAGATTAATTATTGATCACTGATTTGTCTCATACATGGCATGAACTAGATTATTTGTTGTTCATTGATTTGCCTCCCACAGAACGATATGAGCTAATCATTGATTTACCTTTTGTCTCATACATGGTATGGAGCTAGTCATAAAGTTTTGTTGGTACTAATTTACGTTTGGTTTGGTTTGCTTTTGAATAGATGGATAATAAGTGTATACAAGAGCATTGTGTAGTAAAGCATTTGGCCTAATGAATCTCTTTTTTTGTGAACTCCTCTTTTCCATTATAAATGTGTAGTAAAGCATTTGGCGGTAAACAAATATTTTTTTTTCTTATGCTGCTGTCTTTTTTTATAGTTCTTGTGGCAATGGACAAGCAAAAATCCAGGGGAAAAGGAAGCAACATGTCACAGTCCGCTCGAATTTTTCGCCTGAAAATCCTTTACGGATTGTTGCTAGTCAACCCATAGTTTTGGATTTGATCCCTATAAGATCAGAAGACCCCGACAATGTTGCTGAACAGTATACTGTAGCCTCCCCTAACAATGTTAGTAAGAATGATGGTGTGGATGTGGGAGAACTAGGACATTCACATGAGCTCCATGAGGAGGAGGGCGGCACAACAGATGGTGCCAATGATGCCGCCAACGATGCCAACATTGGTACAAAGGATAGGAAGGTATTAATTATTGCAATAAAACATTGCTTTTTTTTACAATGCACTTTTTCGCAGTCGAATTTTTTTCGTGTCTTTATATATATGTGGTTGATGAATTTTAGGTAATAGGCAAAAGGAAGGTATTAAGCCTCAAGAGGAAGGCTGATGTTCAGGATGCAATATCAGATGACACTAATCCTTCCAATCCTACAAAGGTACATCTATCAGTTTCCAATTATGAAAAATGGACTTTTTGGTCTGACTTACATCTTTTTTACTGTAAAGATACTTTGGTAGTGGTAGTAAAGTGCCGTCTCTATGTATATATATATTTCTGCAGACAAACATAGACACAAGCATATACGTAGACGATAATGATATAGGGGATTATCAGAGATCAGATGTGCCCATTCCTACAAAAGTATATCATTTTTTTCTTTTTAGTTTAATGTAAATGTGCCTGTTTTTATTTTTTTGATGGACATGTGGTATTGTTTTGTGTTTATTTGCGGTAAATATGTTTTGCGGTAAATACTTTTCTGTCAAATACAACCTACTAGCTGAGGTCGGTAAACGAAGGACTGACACCCTCTTTGTTCGGTGTTTTATGATTGTGGTAATGTTGAAGCTAAAAGAGATTCATTAGGCCAAATGCTTTACTACACAATGCTTTTGTATACACCTTATTATCCATCTATTCAAAAGCAAAGCTAACCAAACGTAAGCTAGTACCAACAAAACAATTTACAGCATGTTACTGTAATTTGTAAAACGATTTACATTTAGACATCAAAGGAAAAAGGCAAAACGATTTACTAGTGAACAAACCAAATTTCCAATGCAAGAGATTACAGTAAACGTGCATAGATGGTTACAGTAAATAGAATTTGTCGGGGATAGAATTACGGCCTATTGCCATGGCCAACTCCCTGACGGCCCAATCGAACATCCTGCCAGGGCCCAGCTCTCTGGAATGTTCTATCTGGCCCATATGCATCCTGCCGAACAGCTTTATGGCTGGCACGGTGCGTAACGGCTTAGGATTCCTGTTTGAGTCCTACTCGAACAAGAGTTCTGCACGGCTACGTGAAGACCCGGATGTAGTTTTCCGGATTGGATTAGGAGTCGTGATTCCCAAGAATTGGAGTCTACCTTATCTACCTCGGGACGTATTTGGCATGTACGAGTTCGTTACGGTCTCGTAGTTAGCCGATGGGGGATTGTTAGAATTATTGGGCCTTGGCCCATATAATTAAATAATTCCTGGAAAATCTCAAAGGCCCATGTATGCGTGAGGCCCATTTGGTGGAAGGCATGGTAGTTTAGTACCGTATTGCTAATTGTGGGGAAGAGGCCCCCTCTCATCCCCTATATAAGCAACCCAATGCCTCCTCCTAAGGGATCCATACAACTGAAGGAAGGCTTAGCCACAAGTTAGGGAAGAGCCTCTTTCTGAATTGTCTCTCTCTCTTTTCCTGTGCTACCACCATTAGGCTGTCCCATCCCGTGCGCCGACGTGCACCGACGTTCGGGAGAGCAGGTCTCCGGAACCGATCGTCCTCGAGCTCCTACACCGGGTAGGGCGAATCAAGTTTTTGGGAAGCGCTCGGCGCGACTGCTCGCTGCTTCCTTCTTCCGCTTCGCGAGGACTTCTTCCACTACGTCGTCGCGACCTACGTCGGCAACACCTTCTCCAACACGGCGTCCGATTTGGAGAACCAGAACCAAGCCCCGCCGCAACTCGTACCGTACGGCGACGACGATCACGTCCAGTAAGTCATCACCTTCACGAGTACACCAGAGAGATATACGTGTAGTTTTCTGCATGTGTATCTAGGTTGTGTTTCTGTGGTTTCAACATGTTTTATCTATCTCTCAGACGTTGTGCATGTTATATCTCTTAATTTAAATAAACCTGAAAGTGCTAATTATTCCAACAGGAAGTTCCCTGGAGGCATCGCCTCGGGGTTCAGCATATTGTTGTTGTCGCTGCAAGCCGTCGTTGTACACTCAGAGCGTCATTGATGCTACAAATTAAGCTAGACCGAAGCATCCCGAGCTATGGCCACACCTCCTTTTTCAAGACAGATTGACGAGAAGAGTAGGTGTGGCGGCATGGAGAGGAGCTCAGGCCAGGGACGGGCGACTAGTGACCAAAAGTGGCGGCACCAAGTGAAGCTGGAGCAAGAGATGGGCGGCCGATGGCTAGATGTGAGGAAGAGAAGAAAATGTGAAAGAATGGTAAGTTTTAAGGAGAGGGAAAGGCAAATAAGTTCGCGGCGACATATTTGAGATGAATGACTTTATGATGGTATTAGGACTGTTTCGCATTTTGCAGTGATATATCTAGAACGCAATCCTAGAATCACATTTAGCATGCCACTAGAAGAGAACAACACAAATTGGGCAAACTGGGTGATATGCTGTGCTAGCTATTCGCATCGCATGAAGAAGCAACAGGGCATATATATGCCCCATACCTATCAACTGGAGAAGAAAAATCTCAAACAGAAGTGCACAGCTTCAGCCCCCTCCAATTACAAGGCCTTAGTCGTCTGGATGAAAACCGAAATCATAAGATTCGTCGTGACCCGTTTCGAAGTGGCAGGCGTGTTGGGTTCGTACCCAATTGCTACTAATATTCGCTAGCCAGGCCGTATGCAAACAAGGGGTTGCCTTTTCCTGCACTTTGGCTGAAGGGTGGGTCCCTTTGTCAGCCTCTATATTTTCGTGTCTATCCCTCGCATGGAAGCAGCCAACCCTCTTTCAATATGCTGACTCATCTTATACAATTAATACAATCGACCAAACAAGAGATGGGCTTGACCGGGCTCCTTGAGGGCTCACGGCCCGGCCCAGCAGCAATCCAGATCCTCTGTCGTCGCCAGTCTCACAGCACAACGTGAATTTACAACTGCTGGCCACATAACGTGAAGGAAGAAGTCTAATTTACCCCCCTTAACTATTGCAGAAGTTCATTTTTCCTCTCTCAACTCATTTGTGGCCGTTCGATGCAAGATTGGACGGCCAGATCTCACCCATTTAACACAGAGGGAAAAAAAGTAAACTTTTTCAATAGTCGAGGGAGGCAATGTGGACTTCTTCCTGACGTGAAAGCTCATTACCAGCACACAGCAGCCCAGCCACAAGCTTTGCTAATGAATTTTTTTTACATTTTACATTTTTATTTTTTTCTAAAATAAATAAATAATATTCGTTTTATTAAAATTAAATAAATATGTCTCTCGTCATTTCGTCGGATGGGTCGTAACTTCTGCCAAACCAACGGATGGATTTTATATAAACCGTTGATCGGACGAGCGAAATATAGGCCCAAGGGCTAGTTGAAAAACCCACCGTTTGATCGACTCAAATTTAAATGCCGTCGAACTAACTGGTGGGATTTGTCCTTCCCCCAAAACTAACTTTATCCTGGACAATTTAATTGCATGCAACGGTTTAGTCGACAACGGTTCATTGCATGTAACTGTAACATTATCTATTTTATCGTATGTCACTTGTATTTTAAAATCAATAAAAATAAATAAAAGAGAATTGTTATATACAAAACCCTACTAAACCTTTGGGAAAATTTTAAGAGAATTCCAGTAAATAATAGAAGCCTTTATTTAGCAACCATCCAAATTTCAAACCCAGATTTCAAGGCTAGCTCATGATTACATGAAGTGTTGCCATTTTGCTGGAAGCTCGTAAAACACATCAAATAATAAGTAAACGAGAGAATCTCGTGCTCAAATTTGGAGGGGAGCTTCTAAGAGCATGCACAGCGCAGCTAGCATCAGCGCGGGCGGGCAGGAGACAAATTTGAAATGCGTAGACTGCGGCTGGCGGGCGGGCGGTCACGCAGGCGCGCGCACGATTAGGCTGATGTCGGCTGTGCTGATGCCGGCCGCGCTGTGCATGCTCCAAAAGCCTAAGGCCCTGTTCTTTTCAGGTTAATAGCTTAACGACTTATCTAAGTTTTAAAAATACATATGCTTTGAGTTTCTTTATTCCGTTTTTTCGTTGTTTTGAAGGTGGGTCCTAACGCTTTAAAAAGCAAGTCAAACGAAATGGATCCAAATCTCAAAACTACCTCGATAAGCTCTTGAAGTTCAGTCATTTCAGTCGTTCAGATTAGTTTAAAAGAACATGACCTAAACCGACTTACCCTTCAAATTTCAGCCCATCCTCCAAGGTGAACTCCGTTTTCTTGCTAAATAAGCCTAAATTCTATCCGAAACCTACCCGGATTAGAATTCGAGTCCTAATCCAACCCCTCTTAACCCTAGACCCAACCTAGGTCGACCATGATACTATATAAACCCCCCAAGACCCCTCACCTAACAGCATAACTCGAGAATCCACAAATCCAAAACCCTAGCCACCAAGACACTTTCAAGGAATCCTTTTTTGTGCCCTGTCCAAACCCTATAATAGATGATGCCATGGTGTAGAGCTCGTCGAGATGGTCAAGATGGATATATGGATCGCCCAATTTGGTGAAGAAACGCCCCCGAAAAAGCTCACCGAAGTTTCGGGTGCCACCGCCGCCGACATCGCCGCCGGCCCGCGTTGTGCGCTGCCCGCCGCTACTCTGGAGTCCGCACCAGCGAACCCGCCACCACCACGTGTCCCCCCTCGCGCCGTACCCCCATGCCTGCGCCTGCATCCGCGCCCGCCACACGTCGGTCCCGTATTGGATGTCACCGCCGACTGCTCAGCGCCTGCCACGCGTCCCTTCTTTCCCACTCGGGCGTGTCGCAACCAACTCGGCTCCGCCACCTTGCAAAGCCGCATACGCCGTCGCCCCGCGCTTGCGTCGTCATTGCTCCCGCCATGCGTCGTCGTGTCGTTGCCCTGCGCCCGCGCCGCCAACCAGCTGCTGCCGTGTGTCTGCCCCGTTGCGCGCGCTGTGTCACCGCCGCTAGGAAACCGCGCAAGTCTCCGGTTTTATTGGTTTTCTTTGGTTAATCCGGTTTATTTATTTCTAAAATTTCTAATTTATCTGAAACTTTCAGGAATTGTTTAGGGAGCATTCGAACTCCAAATTGAATGATTCCAAAGCCATTAATTCTAATAAATAGCCTAAAATTTTATAGATTTTTATAGATTATATGTTCTCTCGATTGTTTTGTTGTTCTTATGCATATGCATGTACGTTTAGATCATACTGTGCGAACTGTTTGGGAGGATTTCAGGAGCAGTCAGGAGGAGGATCCCAAGATCAGGAGTGCTATCAAGGCAAGATAGATTGTGTCTCGCTCCGTAGTTTGCAAAACTCACCTGTTTATTGTTTTTATCTATTTTTCTCATGCATGAAATGATGGGAAAGGGCATAAACATAATTTATTCACACTGCGTCATTGACCCTGTAAATTTAGCCTATTTATTGCTGCCTTAGTATTTTCTAACATATCCTTGTGCATAGTTGCTAGTGCTCGTGGGTGGCTAGTTGAATAGGTTATTCATCATTTAATTACTCTTGTGACTTGGTATGATTGGAGGTGTTGAGTTACTTTTAATAACTTAATCAAATAAAACATACGTGGCGTGTGTCGGCAAAAGGTGGCCAGTCGGGTGGTATTGATGGCATGAGGAATGTGGTGCAGGTAGTCACCTTGGTTTAAGGACTCTTGGCGTGTGCTTATCCAGTCAAACCAAACAAACACAACCATAGGTGCTAGCGTCAAATAATGCGCAGTATGTGCTAGTCCTGTCTTAGTAGTTAGAAAAAACTGTTAACACACGGTACTTTGAAAAAATAGGGTTGTGGTCCGCCGGCTCAAGAGGGGACCCGTATTATTGAAACATTAAAGGGGGTATCGGTGTTAACAGAAGGAAACTAATTAATCACATTGTATCGTTACTTGGTATAGGCTTTAAGACATAAAAGTACCACTAGGCTTATGGGTAAATTATGCTAAACTCTGCAGAGTTAAAACTATCAAGATAGCCATCCCCACGGTAATGGGAGGAGAGGAAGATCGTACATGGTAGTCTCACGTGTTAATAATTTAACATGATGGGTTGATGTTATTTAAGTTGTTCGAGGCAGGTTTGATCTACACATGGACTTTGGGAAACCGAGCTCTGGTTGTTCTTATTGGGAAATCTCTATCAATAATAATTGCTCTATAAAATTATTTTACAACACTTTAAATAATGCGGCGGCCAGGGTCCGGACGTTCGTCCAGACGTGTCCCGGACCAGCGACAACTGTCCGATTAGCCACCCGTTCGCGTGGACGTTGGCTAGATGTGCAGTTGATAATTTTTTATTAAACTTTTGATTTTTGTATAAAATTCAAACAGTGTTCAAAATGCATGGAATAAATTTCATAATTCTTCTAAAATCGAGAGCAACCCATTTTAAATACTTTTTTTTTCATTTTTTCAAAAAAATTTGTGTGAACCTAAAAGAACCCAGTTATGAAACTTGACACGTATACTAGTTGACCCACGTATTGATGAAGGCGAGCGTCAGATGAAACATAATGAAACGTGGATGAAATTTGGATGTAACCTAATGAAACTTGATGAAACCTCTTGAAAACTAATGAAACTTGAAGAAACTTGGATGAAACCTGTTGAAACTTGATAAAACTTGGATTAAACCTAATGAAACTTGTCAGTTCGATAAGTTTCACGAATATGAAATCCAAGTTTCAGTAGGCGAAACCCAAGTTTCACAAGTTACGATTGAAATTTCATTAACTTGTGAACCTGCCGATGAAACTCGAGATTTTTTTTATGAAACTTGATGATCTATTAGTGAAATTTAAGAAAACCCCATCAAAATTTATATGGCAACATACATCTTGTTTTGTTTGTAAAAATACGAGGAACGCGTTGATGCAAACGGTTGGTGGGTTAGAGCACCCAGTCAAAATTTATGGCCACCGAAAGAAAAAAATGCTTGTGGGACCCATCCCCACATGGCTGCAGCATGCCCACACTGCAGTGTCCCGCGTCTGTGCACGTCCGGCGCGATTGGACGTATGGCCAGTAGCCTTTTCGTTTAAATAATCTGATTAGAGTATGTCTTTATGCAAAATAGCTACACCGTTCTTGTTACCATCCTTAAATCATTTTAAGATTCTTACTGGATATCCGTGTACTCACTATACAAAACATGGATAAATTTGTATTCAACAGAAGACGTAGGTCCGGTCTACCTTTAAGATCAAGAGTATTCTGTCCCGGACTTCGATGAGTATTAGCGGACGCTAAAGGGTCGGATTGGAGCATCATCATACCTTATTTCCACTGCATATTTGAATTTTCGCACTTTGATATATTATGGACAATATAATGTCATCTTTAAATCAAACTATTGTAATAAGTAGTTATATAAAAATTAATTTTCCATAATATGTAATTTTATTAGTTATTTGTGATTGTGTGAGGATGTTTGACAAATTGTCGCTGACAAGTTGCTAGCATTGATCTCTAACACTAACAATCAATTGTGAGTGGATCCTGATGAAACTGGGGTCGCGACCGTAATGGTTCATTAGCCGGCAACAGTTCCTTGCAGATGCATGCAATTAAAGCAACGGTTCATTAGCCGGCACCGGTTCGAGCAGCAACCTCCATCGTCCTTAGCAACGAAAGCATAATTCAATTTTGGCATGATAACCTTGTGGAACATGAATATCCAAAGAGCAGGTCCAAAATGGTTCGGAGAAAGAACCGATCTGCGGCTTTTGAGCTCAAGTCAAATCTGGATGTTATTGTCAAAAGCTTTGAACAGATTTCTGTGAATTTTACAATGAAATCCAGATTTTGTAGAGAGAGATGCTACAGTGAGAGAGAATCCAAGTGATACATTAACAAAGTTCATATCCACGCTTGCAATCATGTTTAGTTCTGTGGAATACATTAACAATGGCAATGTCAGATTGGCAATTGATTAATGTCAATTTTGGAGTACTAACATGGCAATGACAAATCTCTACTTCTCCCCCACAAAACAAAGCACATCTATCAAATGGACTAATAGCTTGTATGATTCAAATTCAATTGGACTACTCATTGAAATATTATTAGGGAAGAAATTCACACTAGTGCGCAAAATATCACCAATGATCAAGCGGCAAACCTTTCTGGACCAATGGATACTAGCTATGCAAGCTGTGAGCATCATAGTTCTATATAATCCTGCTCATAATCATGAAATCCAGACACTTCAGTCAACAGGCGATGAATCCATCGATACAGAAAGCACTTTACAGAATAGTAGTGATTATGTTCTGTAAAATGATTTTGATCAAGAACATATGCACGGATATGAGGAGTATTCAGATTCAGGGTCCTCAAAACAGGGCAGGCTCGCCCTCTCCCTTGCTCCAGTAGCGACGCATGAAGGAGATGCCTCCACGGAGGACTAACCCACAGATCCAACCCTTAGAAACAAGGCACCAAAGAGTACCTCGGGGATGAGGACGACCGGGACGGCAAGGCCGTAGCGAAAAGCTCGCTGCCGGTACACAGCGGCGCCGTCTCGGCCTCGGGCGTCGCCACCTCCCGGCCGGCGTCGACTTCTTGAGCTCCCACCAGGGAGGAGGGGGAGGAGGCGTGAAGAGGGTGGAGGCACAATGATCCTTGAAGGGACGATCTCAGAGCTTCGAGCGTAGAGCTCGTCGCCGACACGCGGCGGGGCGAACGAGCAGCGGGGCAAACCGCGAGATACGAAGCCTACTTGTGGGGTAAAATCATACTTTCACCCGTTCCTTAATTTTGACGATGCTGTCGGAAACGTCAAACAAATCGGGATGGAGGGAGTACTAGATTTCTTTGCCACGAGCCCACGAGGCATTCACGTCGCCCTGCCGTTTCAAGACTGGTGGCCCTCTTCCATATAGCTTGTTAGTTTAGTTTGGCTCGGTTGGACCAAAATTTGTTTTTTTTTTCTACAGACTATCCGGTGTAATATTTTATAAAAAAATTTCGAAGCAGATTTTACTTAAAGATTTTAAAAAATAATTTTTAAATTTTTATACTATTATTCTGTGGTTCTCAACTTTAAAAATAACCAAACCGAACAGAGCAAAACTACGAATCAAAAAGAGCAAGGCGAAAATCCAGGCCGTCAACTTGCACCTTAGCCAAAAATCCAGGCCACCAACCAGCAGCACCTTGACCATCCGAACGGCATCATCTGGAGTTGCACCGCCTCAGGCTCGTACTCTTCCAGGTTGGCTTACCTTCCATTGTTCAAGGGAAGCATCTCCTGCACCAATGTGAAGCTCGTTTGGGAAAGCTAACTCCGAGCACAAATATAAATGTGCGGAACTCGGAAGAGGGGAGCGTGAACGTGGAGCGAGATTGGACGGATGTGATTGTATATAAGTTGACGCTTGCACAACCACCACAAGTCTCTTTTTAATACTCTAGCTAGCAGAGATATACGTACGTACACGTACGTAGCGATAAAAAGATGAAGAAACCTTACGAAAGTGGCATCATGTACAATAATGTATTTTTTTGGTCACCATGGAGTAGTGCGGCTCCAGTATCCTCTGCCTCTTGCTCCTGGAGCTGCCAGCGTACACCGTCTCCGGGGAAGCGACGCTGGCCAGCGCCCGCTTCACGGCCTCCTTCATCGACTTGAGGCAGACGACGCCCTCCTCCTCGCCGCGCATCACCAAGACGTGCTGCGCCCTGCCTCCGATGGAGGTCATGTCCGCGCTCAGCGCCCTCAGCCCGAGGCCGCGCAACGCTCCGGCGATGTCGGCGAGGAGGCCCGGCCGGTCTTCGCAGATGATGGAGGCCCTCACGTAGTACGTGGCGGCGGCGGCGTAGCATTGCACGGTCACCTCGTCGGCCTCCGGAGGGATGGGCGCCGCTGCGTGTGTGGCTTCGCTTGCTTTCTTCTTCAGGTGCTTCACTTGGTGCACCACCCTGGCTAGCAAGGTGGCCTTGTCCATCTGTTTAGTGAAATTATTATTAAGTCGTTCTTTTTTATTTGGCACGTTTGATTTTTCGACACGCTTTTAATCATTCGCATTATTCAAAAAAACTACTTAAATATCATCTATTTTGTTGTGATTTGTTTTATCAATAAAGGTACATTTAGTATAACTATTTTTATATATTTACACTAAATTTTTAAATAAGACGAATGATTAAAGACATGTTACAAAGTTAAAGACGTGAAAAAAACAGAGGGAGTAGTTTTTTTAGGAAAGCTGCTACTGTGAATTGTGCCTCCTCGAAGTTTCACTAATTTAGATGTATTGTCAGAGTTGCTGAATAATTAGTTTGTTTGAAAAGATGATGAATTTTCGATTCCACCCATGGAACTTTCAACTTCTACACCAACTAGAAATGTATACTGTCATTACAAATATTTGTTAAAATGTTTAAAGCCAAAGTAAAACCTAATTGATTAGTTTATAAATGATTAGTTTCTCATAACTATTATTACTACTTATTTCAAGGACAATCAACTAAACCAGGAGAGTTCTTGAACAAGACCTGCTTGGCTTCAGGGATCATCGTCCTCAGCGTATCCAGGTGAGCGTTTATCCTTTCCCGCCGCCGCCTCTCGGCCTCGCAGTGGACCCTCAGGGCCCTCTCCTCCGCCGCGCTCCTCCCCGACGACGACGACAACTCCGGCGCCGCCAAGCCGCGCCTCCGGCGCAGCACAACCGTGCCGGCGCCGTACACCGAAGGAAGAGCACGGTGACCGTGACCCCGATGCTGCTCTTCTTGGAAAGGCTCCCATGAAGCCATTTTAACCTAGATGATCTAACCCAGCATTTTCTCGCAAACAAAACCTCAACAACACTGGTGCAAGATGAACTTGCAGCTCCTGAGATGGAACGAACTGTAAAAACATTACCCTGAAACCACAGGAATTACCAGATCGAGTGGGGAAAACGAAGAAGCAAATCGATCGACTTGGACAGTTGCAGCAGCTAAAATTCCTCTTACCAGCGAGATAAATCGTTGCCGATGCAAGAGGAGGATCTGCTGAGCTAGAGCAAGAAGTGTGATGATGAAGAGGAGAGAGTGAGGAGGCTGAGTCTGACTGGCTGATCAGGGCTACTTAAACCAGTGGAAGAAGAACGCACGACGTCGACCGTGTCGTCGTCATCCTGATCCGCCTCACTAATCTGCAGTGTTGATGGATGGACGATGGATCATGGATGGCGCTTTGTGAGAGCGACGTCGCGATGATGATCAGATCAGCTCATGATCATGATCATATATGCGCACGTGCTTTATTACCGGCCAACCAACCCTAGCTAGGGGCGTTGTTTTCCACGTTTGTTCGCCACCATGGGATGCTTCTTTGGACTGGCATGGGTGCTACCTGGGTCATCATCTTGGGAGTGCCATTAATTAGCAGGAAGATTAGTCCGGTATATTTTGGTGCAAGTCAGGTTTTTGTCGAAACTTCAAAAAAATAATAATTTAGTAATAGATTTGCTAATTTTTATTAAGCACCTAAAATTTTCTTACCTATTAGGCACTTTAAAGCTGCACTCTGATAACACTAATTTTAGTATAAATTGCACTGTTTATCAAAATATAATTTTAGTATAAAATTATTATTTATTAATTATCTATTTTATTCATCGATTTTCTATACTTTATTACTCCCTCTAGTTCCATAATACTTGTCGTTTTAGGTTTGTCTTAAGTCAAAGTTTTAAAACTTTATCTATAAAAATCTTTTAAACTACTCCCTCCATCCCAAAATATATGGCTTATAAAAATTTACATCAAAACCAAATTGGTGTTTAAGAGAGTAAAAAAGAGAGTAAATCATCTTTAATTATCTCATTACTCCAAGCATCACAAATTAATGTTTAATTTTTTGCTTCTGCGCATGCAAGCATGCATCTCCTTCCCATGCACTTAATTAATAGCTTTAATAGCTAAAGCTAGCAAAAGTATGCACTTCATAGTGTGAATAGCTTAATTATGAGTTAATTGCTCGTCTTTTCCAAGAAAATAATGGCGAGGCGCCTTATATTATGGGACGATTAGAAAACATTTATGCGCCCTATATGTTGGGACGGAGGGAGTATTTGGATTGTGTACATAAAAACCCATAAAAAATACTTTCACAATATCATATTTTCATTGATTTTGTAGATATATTTTATTAGTAACTGATGGTCAAATTTATATTTTGAAGACCGTGTTAATGTTAAAAACGACAAGTATTATGGAACTGGAGAGAGTATTAAGTAGATTTGCTAAATACATGTGCTCACTTACTTTTTCTTTCCTATATGTCATCATGTTTGTTTCAGTAAATCTAAATCGAACACTAGTAAGACTAAAATTGTGCTTGCTAATATTGTGCAACTTTAGTATAGTCTTAGTGAAATTGCTAATATTTTATTTTCAGTCAACTTACACGATGTCGCTTCCTTTTATTTGGACCCTCATGATTTCATAATTTTTCCATATTACATCCTACTGTTAGTTTCAGATTATATTGGGGCAAGATCATTTGTAACCTGTTATCCAATTCTCACATGCACACCTAAATTTATAATTAACACAAATTCTGTTTTTGAAAAGAATAAAATTGAATTTATGATAAATAAAAAATATATAAATTGAAAAATGGGTTGTTTAGAATTTTAGATGAATTATAAAATTTACCTGGCCCTCTGATTGCCTCCCCTGGTACCAATTGTGTGACTAATAAAGTTGGGTATGCATATTGATCCACTTGTAATTGGCACTAAATTTTGCTAGAAGAACCCTACCATTGACACGTCCCAATCATGTAGTATCTTTGTATGTATCCAGACATGTCTGTCGTTGACATGAGATTTTGCGAGAAAATTGGTGGCATTGGCACGTGTGCCAATCCTGTATCTCAAAGATTAGCAGCTTAGCATCCACATGTAGATAACTAGCCACCCAAGCGCGCCCGTGGCGCGTGCAAGCGCGCAGGCTCGGCACGGGCGCGTGGGGGCGTACGGGCGCCCAGCGCGGGACATGCGCATGCGCGTACGCGCGCGCAGAAGCAGCAGGGGAAAAAGGGGGAGGCGGGACTCGAACCCGGGGCGGGCAGCTCGCGAACGGACGCAGCAAACCAACCGGGCGAACTGGCGAAGCACCTGCATGCCTGAGATTCGCGCGAAAAAAATTTGTTTTATACATAAAAATGAAACGAACGGACGGATCTGTCTGGCCCGCGCGATCGGACGGCTGCGGCGGCGTCGGCCGGTGAGGCCAGCCACGTCGTGGCGCTCATACGACGGCCGTACTCAGTTTTGTACAATTTAATGATAATTAATTAAGCAAGGGTTCGCACTATCCGTGAAGAGCAGGATTACATGTGGTCATCAAGGCGCGGAAGCGATTAGGTTGTGCTTGACGAAGTCCCTTTCGTTCGCGGTCCGGTTCTTTTCGGTTCGATCGGATCAAAAAGTTAGGAGTTTTTAAAAAATACATAAAAACATATGAAGTTCAGTCATCGTTCAGCTGTTCAGCCGTTTAGATCAGCTCAACAGAACAAGATCTTAGTGATCCACATGCCACTGGTAATTCCTGGGAGGCCGAGACGAGGACATGAAGCGACAGATATAACATAAACAGATGGGCTGAAGCGATGAACTGAACAGTAAGATCCATTGGTGACACGGATCGGGATCCTCTTACATTGATCGGAAAATTGCTGCGTTATGCATCGTTCAATCCAAATCCGATGGATAAGATTCGTTACTACAGTAATTTGATATAGTGAAAAGCGCTACAGTGACACAGACATGGATTATTTGCTACAGTGATTCTTCCTCACAGCACATACTGTGCACCTCTGACATTGAGGATTTGCTTCGCAGTGACACAGACAGCAACCCAGCAAGCCCTCGATCGGCGTTTGGCTGCAGCCGCCTTTTGCTTTCACACACGCTTGCTTTGCGGCTTCGCACAGCACCCCGTTTGGACCATCCGGCCATTGCCGAGGTTTTCTATGGTTTTGCGCACGAGGTTCACAACCATATATATTTGATATTTATCACTATTTTTTTTTTCCAAAGACAATAATTATTTGGTAATAGTAGCCAAAGGATGACCGTTGCGAAGGATGAGTTGAAATGCATCGACGACGCATACGATGATGACATTAGAACAGATGATGATGTTAGCATGAAACTATATAAAATGTTATTATTTTTAAATTTTTTTAAAGCTACGTAAAATTGCATGAAACCTTATAAAACTACATAACTTTGTAATACTATATTAAACTTTATTAAAACATCCGATAAAAATTACATGAAACAATACAATAACTAAATGAAAACACGTGAAACTATATAAAACTATTTAAAACAAACTGAACCTGGGCAACGGATCCCATTGGCTAGCAGGTTAGCAACACCCATAATTATTCTTACTTTCATATCTATAAAACTACTAATAAATTAATATATCGCTCCTGATGGGATTTTGCCTTGTTTCATCATACTCTCTTGATTGTCCTCTCTGCATCAGTTGTTCATTCCACATGACATCTCTAGAAATGGCCGACATTAGAGTATTGAGTCGATGTAGTTTCAATCTCATGCCAATGTACACGTACACGTAAAGAGTAGAATCAACTATATTTTAGGTACAATGTTTGAGTCAATCCTCTACTCTATCTCTATCGTGAAAATAGCACAGAGAAAGGAAGAGTATCTCAAAATTTAGAGGTTGAGTACAAAGTAACTGTGAGACAAAGGGTAGCATTATTAACATTATTTTAAGTTCTTGTAGTTAGATTAGGCCACTAATCAGCGAATCTGATAATGCTAGTGCATACGTGCGACCTAAGCTCGATGGTACTAGTAACTAGTCTACAACACCATACTAAGAATAGAACTCATTTGCAACTCTCACTCTCTCCCCCTTAATTGATTGACCAGAAAGGGGTTTGAAATTTGTATGTCTCTCCGGTCTCATGTACAATATTTAGAAATTATATGATGAAATGATGGGTAATTTGAGTATTGTTTTAACGGTTATACTTATTGCTCATTAGCTCTTCAATTGGTTTTATAGATAGGTAAATGAAACTAGTTTTTTTGTGTGCTTAGATTAATTGCTAGGCCAATCGACAATATAATAAATATGAAGAAAACAATTAAATTTGATTTTAGATACATGTTAAATGCTTTGTGTACTATACTATGTTGGAGTCTTTATTGCCACTTACAATGCACAGTCACGAAAAGGTGCTTAGAAAGAAAATTGATATTTTTGCTACCGAGGATCAGGGGCGGATACAGGAAAACAAGTCGCTGAGGTTTTCAGGATCATTTTAACACCAAATCACTATTTGTAAGATTCAAATTGTAGGCTTATATGTATATATACTAGTGGGGTAGCAATAAACGGGAAGGGTTTGACCGAAAGACACCGGAGTTGCTCGACCCCGGTGCAAACTCCGTAAATCCACCCCTACCTAAGATAGCACTAGGATGCATGCTTGGGAAGAGACACTGTTTTTTTTTCATTTTTTTTTGTGTTTATAGGAGTTTGTACATTCAAGCATAAGTGTTAAGCATCTTTACATTTAAAAAGAGTTTTTTAGGTTACTATTTTGTAACGTGACATTTGCACTTTTCATAAGAACTTGAGTATTTCTATGCTGTTTTCGACCGACTAATGGCATTCATGCATTGAAACTTGGTGTGCAGCATCCAGACAATCCAGACATGCATCGACTATCGCAGATTTGCACGACAGTATCCTGTATCCAGACAAGCCGCCCCGAAACCATGGATTTTGTGTCGCTCACCACGCAAAGGACACGCCTAAATTAGGGATAATTCTGCCGATCTATTGTACGACAAAAATAATATAATAGAACACTAGAACAATTAAATTAATTGAACAACTTATTTAGAAGACATCGTTTAAAAAATATACTGCCGTTACGGTATGTGTTAGATCTAATACTTGATGCGGAAGTGATTAGGAATGTAATTAGCTTAATACCGGACCACTAAACAAATGCATTAGGGAGTTTTCACTTGAGCTTGATGATGCCATGAGGGTTGAAATGAGGAGGCCGTAGGGACCTGCTTGGTGACGAATCGGTGCAGAGAGCCGAAGGGGACGAAGGGAGAGACGACCTCGTCGATGTAGACGCGGTTCCGGCGACGGCCTTCCCAACACCTCCGCACCTCTGCTCAGATCGGTTAGAGGGGTAACGTGAGCAGAGGAGAACCTCTGTAGCGTTGGCGCTCGGTGAGGCGGACCGCAACAATGATTTGAAGGTGCGCCTCCGATCAGAGCGCGTAATTAGGGGAGACGTTAATTGCCATAATTAGGGTGATTAATTAACTTTTACGGCTTGGTCTGACAACGGTCAGCCAAACGTGACTAGCGTCCTAATTGCCATTTTAAGTCTTGGTCTAGCAACGATTAGCCAAACGGTCAAAAAGTTCAACAATAAGTACTACAATTATACAAAGGGAGCGGCTGCGTGATAGACGTCTGTCCACGCGTGCGCCTCCCACGGGTCCAGCCATTGGCAAACGCGCGGCGAGGCGCAGTCGCTTGCCAGCTAGCAAAACCGTTATAAAGTTGATAAATCTTTGTATGCCACTGTAGTCTTCTAATCCCTCCCTTCTGCTGTCATGATGTTCACACATGCAGTTGTGACTTAATACCTTCTATATCACTATCGACATGTTGACCCATTAAGTTATTGTGGAGTTGCATAAAGACATTTATGTCTCTTGTTTCGTTATATTGAAAAAACAGATAAAATTTTAAAAATATAAAAAATTGTAAAATGATGATAAAACTTTCCATCGGTTCAAAAAGTCATGTATTCCCAAATGTACCAGTGAAATAAAAAAACTTTCAGGATGTGATACTTTATATTAAAATCAATGATACCTAGTGTCATAAAATTAACTTCTATATCATAATTTTATTAAAAAAACATGACAGTTTAACAACAAGTAAAATATGATTTACATAAATTTAAATATTTGAATTACTTGATTTGGAGATAGAATGCAGGACAGTAGGACATGCAATTAATTTTTAAAGGTTTAGAATGCAAGGGCTCTTTGGGCACTATGGGTAGCTTTCAAACTGCATGCCCCAACAGAGCCAACGGCAACGGCGTGTAAGGTACAAAGTTGCAAATGTGATGATACAAGGGTAGAACACTAATCCGATGGTATGTGAGAGATAGGACCTTGCAGGAACATATAAGGGTTTGTCTATATAAAAAATCAAAATCAATTTGAGCCGATAGATTTGGGAATTACTGTCTTGTATTCATTTAGTGCGTACGGTAATAACGATAACAAAGCAACAGTAACATTTCCCCCCCTACGCACACATTTAAGTAGGCGACACTGCTGCCAACAATTGTTGACAGTGCTCAAAAGTACAATGAGTGAGTGAATTAGTAAATGTTACTGTCCAAGTGAGTTTTCGCTGAAAGACTTGCTCCTTTTGGCCTGTTGCTCTTGGCCTTTGCTGCATAGGTTCAAAGAGGGGGACCCTGCAATCTCCAGATCCTCATCACAAAAGATCCTTTTGTAACCCCCATGAGATCTCCAAGCAAGATTTGCCTCCTTTTTTTTTTTTGAAGAAAAAGACAGGAGAGCTGCCGTCCATTCATTGATAGAAGAAGAACGGTGTGACACATCAAAGTTACAAGAGTTACAACGCAGCAAGGCTGCTACACACCCCGGCTAAACGGCCGCGCCCACACGCGCAAGGCCAAGAGACCTTGCGGCGACACACAACTGGAAGGGAAGGGGAGAAAACAACACCGGCCACGCCGGGCGCATTACCAACACACACAACGACGGACGATTCCGAATTAGTAGACCTAGTAGACAACCAAGAAGTGCAGCAGTGACTAACACGACGCCTCCAAGAAGGTAACTATGGGTAAGACCCGCCGCCGTCGTGCGACCACCAGGGTTTTCACTCGAAATGAGGGAAGGGGCTGTAAGATGATGCCTTCAACGAGAGGAACGTCACCAAAGGTGACGCCACCATCCGCCTAGGAATAGGCGGGGCTTTCGCCCAAGCCCCTCCCCCCACCAATGCACAAAGCGGCTGCCATAGAAGACCACCAACCGAGTCGCAGACTGAAGCCGCAGGGCCGAAGAGCACACACGAAGCGCCGCCACTTAACACGGAAGACGCCGCCCACACCAACAAGCACCCCATAGCAGAAGGAGGTCCAAGACGACAAGGGCGGGACCAAACCAAGCAACGAAGAACCGAAGACACTCCCGGAGAGGACGACAGCCAAAGTCGATGAGCTTGGGTAACGAGGGCACCACGAAGCCGAAGAAGTAAGCCACCCGACCCCGCCACCCGTCGAGGAAGACTCCGCCACCACCATCTAGCACCTCGCAGAGGGGGGAGGGAAAGACAACGAAAGCGGGACCTCGCCAGGTGGAGGGAGAGCCGAGCCCCAAGACCTAGCAAGGAAGACGCCGCACCGTGAACGTGCACCTCACAGGGAGGGGAGGGCAGAACGACGGTAGGCGGGACCTCGCTAGAGAAAAGGGGCACGGTGGGTACGCTACTGTCGAAGGCAAAGTGGACGCCACAACCCCGGAGTTGACTTTCGGCTTAGCGGCGGCTACGAAGACGCCGGGGCACGCCCCTGGAGCTCACCAGCTCCGACCACGCCAACGGCAGGGGCGATGCCAGATCCGGGCCTCCTGCCGATAGATCTAGCTAGCACCGCTGACGTGGACCTCCTCGAGCGGCCTACTGACTAGGCGGGCACGAGGGGAGGGGTAGGAAGGGAGAGGTAGACGAACGGGAGGGGTAGGCGGGCAGTGGCCCATCGGCCGCAGCGAGGAAGAGAGCCTGGCTGAGATGGATCGGCACCGCCGGCGTAGAGGGAGGTTAGGGGGCACCCTCCACAGACCGGATCTGCGACTTGTCGGGGCCGGGTCAGCGCCGCCGGCAAAGAGGAAGGACGAGGAGACCCTCCGGTGGCCACCACTGAGGAAAGGGAGGGGACGCGCCGGATCTGGGGGAGGGAGGACGCCGCCGGCGAAGTGGGAGGCCGGGGAGAACCTCCGCCGGTCGGATCTGGAGAGGGGGGACCACCAGCGGCGCCGGCTGGCCAGGTTCCGCGAAGCAGCCGCCACCGGGCCGTGGTCTTGGTCGGGAACTGCCGCCAACGAGGGGAGGAGGGAGGAGGAAGAGGAGGAAGGAGGAAGGGGGAAGGGGAAACCGGGAGAGGAGGGGGGCCGCCATCCCGCCGGCCAGCGGCGGCGCTAGGGTTTGGGTGCCGCGCCGCCGCCGCCGTCTCCGTCTTCCAGGCCACGCCGCCGCGCGCCGGCCCTGGCCGCGCCGCCGCCGGATCCGGCCACCTAGCCGCCCA
>SPJY01001434.1:5124827-5179397 GCA_005191435.1 Raddia distichophylla
GGGAGGTCATAAGCGCCTATACCGTAAAATCGATTTTCGACGGAATCAAAAAGACATATCTGGTAGAATCGTAACCATAGAATACGACCCTAATCGAAATGCATACATTTGTCTCCGTAATAACTTCGTATAGCATACATTATACGAAGTTATACGAGCGGGATGCGGACGATCTGCGACGTGTGCGAGGGCGCGGTTGCGGTGCTCTTCTGCGCGGCCGACGAGGCCGCCCTCTGCCAACCCTGCGACGAGAAGGTGCTCCTCCCTCCCTCCCTCCCACCGCTCTCCCCTGCATGCCCCCATCGAATTCGACAGATCGTGCTGCCCGCTGCTCCAATTGGAGCGGCCCACCACGCGCTGGTTGCCCCGATCGTTAGACTGGGCACTGCCATCCCGGGGGTTGCTCATCGACGTTCGTGTTCGTGGGGTGGATCTGAGCTCAGGCGTTTCTTATTACTAGCCTCTGTTTTGTACCCATTTTCTCCGGATCATTTTGGTTGCCTATTTGGAGCCTGGTGATCCCTTCGGTGGCTGACAAGCAAACCCCATTTGAAAATTCAATGATCGTACGTTTTTGATGATGAAGGGAGCATTTCCTGCATAAATTAGCAAAAAATTCAGTTTAAGTTGACGACTTCGAGATTTATAAGGTATTCACTTAGTTTTCCTGTCTTCAGTTTGCCTCGCTTGGTGGATGGTAGACGCCACTATCTGTGTAGTTTTGTTGGAGAGATGGACATATCGTGATTTTGGTGGTATTTTCGTCTAAGCTTATTGGCATGTTCGTAGTGGGCTAGTCGCTAAGTTGTTGGGTTCACCTTGCTAAAATTCTCTTATATTAGAGCAACAAAGGTTGACTATGATTTTGCGCTTTTATGTATGCAACTTTGTGGCTCGTGTGTTGAGGTTTTTAGCCTTGGAAGGCAATGTTTCTAACTCGCTTTGAGCAAGTATGTCATAGCGACATGTCATACTATCATCATCCATGAGTCCATGTACTCTCTCCGTACCACAAAAACTTGACGCTTTGGACGTGTCTTCGAAGTACAACTATGACCACAAATTAGCATTGCACTTTATTTATAAAATCTACAAAAATATAATATTATGGAAATGTTTTTTAAGACTAATCTATACGTATGATTTTCATGTTTCAAATCCAAATAGTTCAAAAGATTTGCATAGTTAAAATTTTTAAATTCTGACTTTGGACATGTCTAAAACATCAATTTTATGTGATATGGAGGGAGTACCTTCTTTAGAGAAGAAAAGAGGGGTGGGGTGTGGGTGCTTAGGTGGGTGTCTTCCCAATTTCCATTAGTTGCTTATTGGAAGTCAGATATAATTTTTCATGATTGGCCAACGTTTAGTGTACAAATGAAGAGTGCCATTTTCTTCTTTTATCTTCTCAGGTAGTTATTCAAATGTAAATAATTTTGTATATAAGGCCGTGAGCCTATAATTCCTTGTTTTTTTGATTTTGATAATCTGTGGAGCTGCTCATTGAAAATCATTGATAGATACAAAACGACAAACTAGTTTTGTGGTGAGCATCAACAGGTCAACTGGGAACAAAATGTAGTTGTTTTAACCAGTTCAAATGCGCTTACATGGTTGTTATTATCTGGGATTAAAATTTTGGTGCTTCCATGTTGAACTCCATAAGCTATAGTTGCACTACTATAGGATGGAACTATATTTTTTAATACAAACATATTTGCACTTTGTATGGATGGTTTACATCTATCAAATTTGTAGCAAGTATATTATACAGTTAAGGTAAGTCAATGAGTTAAGATCTTGGTCATATTTTATGGGAATCATGTAATGCAATTCGATTGTTTGATACATAATGAAACACAATTCCTAAACAATAATTCTATGTTCTTATATTCCTACAGGTAAGCAAAAATTCTCCATTTGTTCTTATATTCTCACAGCATCTTGATTTACCTATTGAACACTTAACATGTCCGTTCTTGTTAGATGCTTTTTCAAGAGTGCTCAAATGGTCATATTTTCTTGTGCCTATGCTTGTTCTTACTCTCTGTACGCTTGCCTTTCTTGTAGGGCTCTTTTGATGGCACACAATGTGAGGGTGGAGTATAGATTTAACTGTTTGTTCAGAGTGCATCCCTCATTCCTGGTAGTAGGAAAAAAACAATCTAAGCCGTTAGATCGAGATGTATGGATAAATCATATTCATTTTAGATCGTGATACCTATTTACAATGTTTGTCAGTTTGAGATCTTCTGTGATGCTGATTGAACTCTTCATCATAAAAAATTTAGGTATTTCAAATAAACCTGATGGTTGTATATATATTTGCTTACAGATGGTTTGTCAGAAAGGCTGCTGTGTTTGTCACAACATAGGATTTTTTTTCTTCTATGTCCAGTTCATCAAGAAATTAAAATTGTATTATAAGATTTTTTTTCCTTTCGTACTTGAACTATGTATACATGGGTGGTATTATGACCTTAGCTGTGATCCTAATAAGGAAGTATACTACTCGGAATAGCAATACCATGTATATGTAGCAAGAGATAAGCCATCTCCTAGCAATTTCTGCCACCAACAGAAGTTTTGGACTTGCTGAATTGTCACTGGCATGTACATGTTGCATTAGATTTTTCAGAGATGTCGGAGCAGAGCTGCAAATGAGTAGATAGCAATTAACTAACCATAAAAAGGTTGCTCTTACCACATAATTCCTATGAGCTGAAAATTTCTTTTGACATTAATATATTCAAATTTCAACAGTCTAAGGATTTACAGCTCATTGAAAGCAGCGAGACATTTAACAGTGTTCTATAAATATGATTGGTCGAAGTGGAGCAAATAATTTACTTTCTTTGATTTCTGGTGCAAATTACAGGCTTTGGTTTGAATGCTTGATTTTGCTTGAGTTTGATGATACTCACCCTTTTGCCAAAAGTGTTGCATGCTGGTACTAGTGTAATATCTTTTGTGCAGTAGCATTAACATGGAGAGTTATAAATACTGCAGTTTCATCACGCCAGTTCATGTCGACTTTACTGTAAACAGAGGAACTTCATGTTGCTGTTTCTTATGTTTTTTTAAATGTTGTGGTGCAGGTACACATGTGTAACAAGCTTGCTAGTCGGCATGTGAGGGTTGGGCTTGCAAACCCCAATAAAGTTCCACGCTGTGATATATGTGAAAGTTCTCCTGGTATGCATTTCGATTTATGAATAATTTATTTTAATATTATATGGAGTAAAATTTGATTTGATATGTGTCCAACTTGTCAATGCAGCTTTCTTCTACTGTGAGATAGATGGTGCTTCCCTTTGCCTGAATTGTGATATGACTGTTCATGTCGGTGGGAAGCAAGCCCATGAAAGATACTTGCTCTTGAGGCAACGGGTAGAAGTAAGTTTCCATTTATTAACCGACTACATATTACAATCTCATATTATTATTTTCTAGTACTTGAAGTTAGAAATTTTGATTAGTTTCCAGGACATAAACAAGGCCATAAACCAGGCCATACGGACGATGTAGCAATGCAACAGAAAGACCCTGAAAACCGGAGGGACCAAAACAAAGCTCCTAATCCCGTAGCAAAGGAGCAAATGGCAAACAATTACAATGTCTCTGATGATCCGGCATCAGATGGCAATTGTGATGACCAGGGTAACATTGATTCAAAAATGATTGATCTTAATATGAGACCAGTTCGTACTCATGGGCAAGGCTCGAATTCCCAGGTCTGCTTATATCTTTAATCATAAGACTTATCTTCCGTATCCTTTTATAAGCACTGACAGTTACTCGCTTCCCTCCTTGTTGTCCATTACAGCCAATGCAGACTCAGGGGGTGGATGTTAGTGTCAATAACCACGACTCTCCAGGAGTGGTGCCAACATGTAACTTGGAACGAGACGCCTACAAGTAAACGTTGGAACATGAGAATGTACATTTGTTCAGTTGCTGCTCTATAGCCGCGAACCAGGATCGACTATATGTGTTATTACAGGGACCTCAGAATATGTTCTATTTCTAGTGAGTTGAAGCTAACAATTGCATGCCATGCCATGCACTAGGCGCTATTTATCGTCGTGTCATCCTGCTGTGATTGTCAAGATTTGACATTTGAGACGCATGGCCATATGAAAGGTCGGTGCCTATCACTCATGCTTTGTCGGTGGTTGTTGATGTACACTATCAGAAACTGTACGGAAGGTTAATAGACCGCGTTTTTTTTTCTTCTCCATTGGAACACTCCTCCCGTCCTCCGTTCTGAAGTTCAGGGTTATGGCTCCGCCTGGTAAGCTGGAAAAGTTTCTGATTTTGATGGTGATGAATCGAACTGTTCTCTACGAAATCCCTATATCCGGCCGAACAATTAATTGAAGGTACCGCACAGAGATCCTCATGTACCAGAAGCTTCTGGAGCCCCCTGATAATGTAGTGCAACTGGCATAATCCTCACTTTAGCCTTGCCTACATGGCCACTTGCTCGGGTAGAGTGCTATATATACATGCTTGTCTTGCCTCTAGGCATCTTGACACGAGATGCATCACACTCTGGAAGCACACTGCTCGCGGCTCTGCCTACAAGCATGCCTCCAAAATGCAACCTTTGCTGCACGATATTCCGACAGCTGAACCGGGCTAGCTAGTAAGATAGTAGTACTAACATGGAGCAGCTGGGCTGAGCTGACCCAACCAACGAATTGGCAAATGGCAAGAGCTAGTCCTGCCTGCTCTGCACAACACAGCAGAATTCAGTTCCCCCGCTCAACACAACCCAAGATCTTCCAGTTTGGAGGCAGGCCTCATCAGAAATCTGGGAGGTACAACAACTCTTGATTCATGTACATGTGGCATACATACATACATACATACAGCCGAAGCATGGCCAGAGGGGAGGGTTAAACCTGCAGGGACGAAGCACTGGAAGTACTAGAATATTTGGGTCGTTCTCAGAACTAAATCAGCCGTATCAGCCTCATGTGTTATCGATGATCATGCGATCTGGAGTCAAGCAATCAAGATTTATTCCAGACTAATGGTAGGTGTAGGTGGTGCGGCCATTATGTAGGCGGGGTCATCTATGCATAGCATGGCCTCTCGATCGGTCAGAATCGCGTCATCCTCTTCTTCAGCAGGCAAGTTGAGGTAGGATATCTATACGTGCTGAAGAGTCTGAAATGAAACAAACAGGATTGGAGTCAGTTCATTGCCATGGAAAAATACTGAAATGATGAATTCAGTTTAGAATGTTCAGTAGTGACTAAGCAGAATCATGTTGTTCTTCTTGTTTGCGTGAGTTTCGATCACATTGTAGGATCAATTAATTTCCCTCAAGAAAACTGTGTCGCTAATACTACTGCCATACTGCGTGAATCAAATTAAGTCGTCTTCTCCAGAGTGAAGATTGGCATCGATCCTCACCTGCTGCTGCTCCATCACGCGTTTGAGCTCAACCCTCTCGCTTCACAGGCTCGCATCACTCTCATCCTCTTGCACGAAGACACGAACATCCTACAGACAACATTCGAGCTTAATTTCAAACGAGACGCGCGCGGCAATGCAATGCGCGGCGGTTGGCTCGCGGAGCTTACTCCCAAGGCACGTCGCCGACGAGCATCCAGTCGCCGTCGCCGTCCTCGTACACGACGGCGTGCTCCCACTCGCCGCACCCGTCCATCAGACCTGCACTAGATCGCACGTACAGCAAATTAACCCCAGGCCACTTCATGATCGACGTGTGAGCTCTGCGGCCATGCATGGCTCGATCTAGCGAGCTGGCGAAGCTAACTAGGTGAGCTTACCGATGGAGGAGCAGAAGAACATGGCGTTGAGCGCCTCGACGAGCTCGCCGTAGTCGCCGTACGCTGCCACGTCCACCTTCCTCAGGTACGGCGTCCCGTCCATGCTCACCTTCACGAACGCCGCCGCCGCTTGCATCCTGCCAATTAGCAGCAGACACCAATCGATCATTAGCCATTCAGCCAGCCTGATCAGCCATGGCAAGCTTATGAACGCATGGTCGATCAACCAGGCACACGCACGTCGAGGACGACGGCCGTCCGCCGCCCCTCGCCGGCCGCCTCGCCCTGCGCGCGGCGGCGCCGGGAGGCCCCAGCGTCAGCTCGGTGAGCTCGACGCCGCCGTCGTCGCCGCCGTAGCTCGCCATCGATATCACACTCACTCGTGGTCGAACGGCGAGGTCTTAGCTCTGGCCAGTATATATACCGTTGGTGCTGTGCACCGGCGACGGCGAGTCGCAAGCGCCGGATCGTCTGCGGCGGCGGGGGGGAGCAAGCGGGGCAGGCGGCATCGTGCCAGCGAGGCGGCGGTGTCAGGGCGCGGCCTCAGAGGATCCGGGACGTGGGGGGGCTGCTCATTAGCCATTCAGCCAGCCTGATCAGCCATGGCAAGCTTATGAACGCATGGTCGATCAACCAGGCACACGCACGTCGAGGACGACGGCCGTCCGCCGCCCCTCGCCGGCCGCCTCGCCCTGCGCGCGGCGGCGCCGGGAGGCCCCAGCGTCAGCTCGGTGAGCTCGACGCCGCCGTCGTCGCCGCCGTAGTTCGCCATCGATATCACACTCACTCGTGGTCTCCTCGTCGAACGGCGAGGTCTTAGCTCTGGCCAGTATATATACCGTTGGTGCTGTGCACCGGCGAGCCGCAAGCGCCGGATCGTCTGCGGCGGCGGGGGGAGCAAGCGGGCAGGCGGCATCGTGCCAGCGAGGCGGCGGCACCGAAACCTGCCGGCCCAAAGCCCGGCACGGTGTCCCCGTGGGGCCCGACCAACTGTCCGCCAGGTGGGACCGTGGTCTCCTTCCTCTCGTGGACTGCCTGCAGCCTGCGCTGCCCTCGTGGCTGCCCTGGAGTTGGACCGGAATCAGGTGTGGCCTCGCAGCTGTAGCCAACGTGGACGTGGTTATGGCAAGCTCAGGACTCAGCCACTATCGGCTTAACTTATTAGAGCATCCCCAATAGCCTCTATCCCACATCCTAAAACACTATAAATGCTTTGAGTTGAAGCACAAAAGAATTTATATTTAAATACAAAATTTGTCTCACCAGGCCTTAAGAAGCCTAGATGTGATTATTGGTAAAAGAGTTAAATTATACCGCCTACCTACAAGCCATGTGTTGTTTTGAACACTGCCCTGAAATTTTGGCTTTGTACATTTCATCTTAGTGTAGCGTAGCATATCTTTTCAGTAAAATTTAAGAGTATTTAAGGAGAGGTTTAAATATTATAAAAAAATTTTAAAAATAGTTTTAGAATCTTTGAGAGGACTACTAGAAACACGAGAAAAATCATTACAAATTATCTCACCAAATAGTCTATATAAAAAAAGATAAATTTTACTGAAACGCTACGCTACATTAAGCTGAAAGGTACAAGGTCTTTATGTAAAACGGCCGGTGCGGACAAAGTGATCCGATGGTTTTAGCCGGCAGGCGTTGGTATATATGAGCACAGTAGATCCGGATTCTGGCCGGGGGAGCAGGGGACAGGTATCCGTATCTCGCAAGTTGGCACGTGTGACCGCGAGCCGAGCTGCGCGTATGCACATACGTACGCTGCATGCAGCGTGCTTCGTCCGTTCGCCGTCAGATCGATGCATGCATCCATGCATTCAGCCGGCGGCTAAAATGCATGTTTCGGCCAATTTCAAATCCTCTCCTCCTGCTACTGCACTGCAGAACGAGTCTTCCATATCGACACATTGGTGTCGATTGGGCCCAAATCGAGACTGGCAGTGGCAATCGTCTCAGTGACGGAGCCGGAGCTAGGGCCCGGCGACCTTGGGCTCGTGCCCGGGCTACTGGCCCACTAAGATATTGAGTCCCGTGTAATTGAACAGAAAAATTAGCCCATGCTTCTGCCACGAACGGCCCAAAATAGGCAAAGCTGAGAGCGTCAGTTAGGCTTATGCCAAGTCTCCCCGAAATTCCTTGCTCCATCAATAACCGTCCCGATTCAATGGCTAGAAGACCGTGGGATCATATCAGAGCCGGTTCGTGGATCGAAAACTCTAGTTCCACCTCTCTCAACACCTCCACTTAAGAAGTCTAAATGCACGTTCTACAACACACTATTCATTATGCATTCTATTCATTTCTCTAAAATTGCTTTATACTCTCAATTGGCATTTGCACTGCATACGTTGTCTATTTTAAATGTCGAACGCTCTATTCCTATGTATTTTACTTTATGTCTTTTACGCGGATGCTCTTAAGATCGACAGATAGATTGATGGCTCCACCTCCATCTCGCAGCCGGTGCCGGGCTCTAGGTGGACAGCTCGCCGGCTGGGAGAGCTCGCCGTCGCGGCCGTGTCCACCGCCCGGCGCGCGGGACACGAGCATCGTGCTGCGCACGAGCGAGCTAGCGATCGCGAGCGCCCTGCCTCCTCTTGGATGCAATGCAACGCCCCTGCTCAGAGAACAGGAGCAGCGCCGGCGTCGCGCGTGTGGCGGCTGGTCATTTGTTTCATCGATCGAGTTTGTGCTATAATTCGTACGTGCATGTGTGCGAGCTTAATTATAGTATAGCTTGCCCTGCCTTTCCCAAGGTCGTTAATTAGCTCGGGCGTGATGAAAGCGCCATGGTTTTAGCGGAAAGCTCGAGCTCCAGAAGACATCGAAGAGCTCTCTGGTGCAAGCCGTGTTTGACTAATCATTTATCGCTGGCTATTCTTTGAGACGAAAATGGATGTTAATTAAATTGGCCGGCCGGCCTCAAGCCGCTGACGCGCGCCCCCAAAGGCATATGAAACGTGTCAATTATATCGCTCTACCTTTAATTTTCCTTTTAGCTTCTGTCAGTTATTACGACCATCGATATTATTTTTTAGAACAATTTACTCTTAACACGCCGTTCTATTTTGCTACAAAAAAAATAGAAAAGCTTACCCACGGATATATATATCAATAATCAATAATAGATACAAATCCGACCACTCCGTCGCTGGGGTCGCCACGTGGCCCGCCTCCCCGCCAGGCGCCGTCCCGACCGTCCGATCGCGCGAGCGAGTTACATCCAGCCGCCCGTTTTGCTTTAATGTATAAAAGGATTTTTCCCGGCTAGATATCAGGCACGTGGGACGTTTGTCCGATTGGTTAGCTCAGCGAGTTGTAATCGTGCAAGGCTCGGGTTCGAATCCCGCCTCAGCCTCTTTTTCTCCGATTTTTGGCTGGGCGCCGCGCGTTTGCCCGAGCGCGCGCTGCCTTCACGCGGCGGCTTCCCGTGCGTTGGCGTGCCAAACGCGCTCGCCTTCTCGCGCGCACCGCTCGGCCGCATGAGCCCCTAGCTCGCTTGCCACGCCCACGGCCTGCTCCGCGCGTTACCCGCGCGCACCCGCACGCGTGCCCCGGCCTCGGCGCGCCATGGGCGCGCCCAGGCGGCTAGTTACTTACAAGGTCGTGAACAAGCTGGCGTGAGCCGGATCAAAAGTTTAAAAAAGAGAAAAATGAGAAGAAAAAAAATACAAGCAACAAAAGATTAAGTAGGTTACAACACGCAAAGTTATTGAGTAATGGAACCCCAAAAAATTCACTCTCTCGTATGAAGCAACTGCATCAACTGCATCGACAAAAGAATTTTGGAAGCTATGAGTGACACAGGTTGCAAATTTGAGCGAAAAAACTTATTGGTCTATTATACTTTGTGTTTCTGACCGTTCCGTTCTGTTGGGCTGATCACGCATGGGACCCATAATTATGTAATTTTATTTATTTATTTTTTATTTGCTACTGTAAAACTAGCTAGGTGTCGGTTTATCTTGTAGACAATGTCATACTTGTGGCCCAGCGATCGAGTGATAGATGCCAATGTGGGCTCATATGCTAGACATATTGTTCAATGGTTGGAAGATAGGTGCCAACATGGCACCACTTGATGTAGTGATCGGTTGTCGCGTCCATTAGCATAGGCTGCATGGCACTCTCGGTCCAACGGTTGAGCACTTGTCGCGCAATGGTTGGATGATAGGTGCCACACTAGCTTGCAACAGTGCTAGTGGGTCACCCATCAACGATTCACGCATCTTGTAGGGGGCAAACACCTATTTTTTCTGTTTAAAACACGGGAAGAAATATAGATCTTAAGTAACAAATAAAAATAAATAGGTCTTTGCCCTTCTACAAGGAATTTCTGGGTTTATGTTGGCCTTTAGTCATGCGACGAGATTAAGCGCAACCCACCCCCTACCTTACACATGTTTTTAATTGCAAAAAAGTCAGTGCTATTTTCAAAAGGAACATATCAAGGCCCTTTTTCCTCCTCTCTTCCTCTCTTATCCCCATCTTACCCGGCCCAACTCAGCCCCTCCTTGGCAGCACGCACTACAGGAATCGCGCAATTCCGTGATTCCTGTAGTGGCGTCGCCGGCAACCACAACAGCAACACAACCATGCAGCCAATGGGAGGATCCATCACGTTGAAGCTAGGCCAAGCCGAGTCGAGCGGTTGTGGCTGGCGAGGTGGCTCCTTTGGACGCCGACACAGGGCTGTCGTGGTCGCTCCCGCGGGCGACGCGCTGGCGGGGTGGCCAAGTCGGCTGGGGTGAGGCGAGGAGAAAGAAAAAGGACTGAATTGCTTTGTTTAAAAAATCACAGGTTTTTTTGCAAAAAAATATGCACTAATGCTGGCGTATAATCAAGGGTCAAGACAATCTCGAGACTTCCTTGTATAAGCATGGGCATATTACTAAATAAAAATACATATGAAAAAATTTCAATGGCGTGACGACGACCACATGAACGCAGTAATCGAAAGGAAGAGCAACAATCAACTTAAACACTAATTATTTTTGTGGTTGATTGCTCAATCGTTTAAACGCTCGTAATCTTCACCATCAAAAGGGCATTTGAAATGGGTGTATAACTTGATCTCTCAGTCAATTCAATGTTAAATTTTACTCCATCTTTTAATTCAATGCCTAGGTACACAAGATATTTGGACACTTTTGAAGTTTTCGATTTTGGTAATATCACAAGACTGGCTTATTATAATTAGAACTCTTCTTGAAGCTAACCATGAAGTCTGAACAATTTTGAAGGACTTATTTTCTTTGTTCATTGACATATTTGGATACAGTGAAATGACAAGATTTTTCATTCAAATTTGTAATCCACATCACTCACAACCTCCAAAATTCGCTTGTCGATGCAGTTGCTCCATGCGAGAGGGAGTGAATTCCTTGGAGGTGTCATTACTCAATGGCTTTGTATGTTCGAACCTATTTTCTTGCTTGTATTTTCTTTCTTTTTTTTTTGTTCCAGCTTGTACATATTCTTTTTGCGCATATTGTTTTGAGTAATACTCCCTCCGTCTAGCAAAAAAATAGCAAGGAATTGTCTAAAAGGCACTGGTGTCGCATGACACTGGTCCTAACACTGTACATCTATCCCTTATTGAGGAGTTAGTTGACAACAAGATGGCACATAGATATGAGGAAGAGATAGTCGGAAGGAGAGCGAAAACGAAGGGGGGAGATATGAGGTCTTTTAATATGACATATACTCTTATTTCTGTTATTTTATTATTGTCAGCGTGTTTCAGCTGACAGGTTCTCCGGGACCTAATCCGGTTGTTCGGCAGTGGGGGTGTGCGTAGCCGGTTCACACCTCTCCTCTCTCTTCGGCCAAGAACGCAAGAACAAACGCTAAGGTTTACCGAGGTTTAGGCCCCCTGATCGGGTAACAGCCCTAATCCTGCTCAAGCTTCTTGCAATGTACCAACTGGCTCGTTTTGGGAGGGTCCGATCTCAGGATCGATCCGGGACCCCTTTACAGATGCACCCCCCGACCTTATACACCCGGGCTGGCGTGGGTTGCAACGTGCTACACGGTGTGCATTAAATGATCCTACCCCTGTAGCCATCATTCCTCCGGTGCTAGTCCTCACCGCCACCTCTCCTGCTCCTGTTCTGGCAACGCGATAGGTTAGATGAGACAGAGCGGCCCGCTTGCCCCTAGCGCCTTTCTTATCACATCGTAGTTGGCACAAACGGGACGGCTAGGAGACGACACAGTGTAGCTGATATCACTTAGCGGGGCAAGGGCAATCATACTGTCAGAGCCCCACCCACTCCGTCAGAGCGGTTCCGTCGCATTAAATGCTCTGGATTCGCTGTATCCCGAAGAAATCCTTAGCAAGGAAGCTTCCTCGCACCTTCGTCCTATGTCCCTAACAGTGGGGCCCACGCACCCCAACTACCTCAGCGCGCTCGCCCAACACCTTCTCGCCAAACATGTGTCTTAATCACACGGCTTGAACTTCACTTTGTCCGAAACCAGACCTTGATCTGTTTGGGCCTGGTGTTTCCAAGTATGATATGCTTCTTAATTGGACGTTGTTCCCACCTGGCGGCGACGCGGGGACACACCCCGGTATAGAATGCACCGACAATTATGATTTCCTATTATTTTTTTTATAGAATAACCGTCATAATCCGATCCACTCATAATCGATGGTCTAGATTTTTTTCTCTTAATCTAAGCCGTTATAATCCAATTCACTGTAACCGACAATGTAGTTTTTTCTTCGATTGACTTTTTTTTGTATTTTTTATTATCATAAATTATTATTATTATTTTTGGATTAACTTAGTGGCTCCGTTTAATTCTGTTTTAGATAGATGGATGGAGGGTTTCTTTTATGAAAAGCTATGAAAGGTGTATGCTACGAAGCCCAAATCTTGGAGCACAATTGACAACCATGACAGGCCCAATATCTCATTGTATATGGAGTACTATACAAGAGAAGACGTATTTTCGTATGGCAATGCATCTGTCGGTGGCACAGCTAGCCCGATCATCCGGCGGGCGCGAGCTAGTGCTACATGGTTAGTGCAAAAACTGCGTCTGGACCGTGCTTCTTTTCGACCTTTTTTCTTGAACATCTTCAGGATCTTGAGCTTTGGACTGTCGCACGCAAAGACAGCGTATAGAAATCCGGATCCCACGCTCGATGTCTCTCGCGAGATTAGTTTTGAGACCGATCTTTTCTTTTCTTTTCTTTTCTTTTCTGCTTACTTGAGAAAGTGCTGCGATGATCTGTCGATCGATCTATCAGGCATGCATGCCTTTCTGCAATACGGCACCAGGTGTTGCTCCGTTAGTAGTAGCTCAGCAGAGAAGCATGCACATGCGTGAATCTATCTATGCATTTGCCAAGATCACTTCTTTCAGACGAACAAGATCGAAAGCTCCATGGTTGATTTGAGATGTAACTCGCAAGCCAAGAGTCAGTGCAATTGATGCTACTCCAGTACGACTTTTAAATAGATAATGTTATATATATGTGCTTAAAATTGATCATTGGCATCTTCGTTTTATCACCCTGTTCCGCACGGATCAGAGTTTTCAACCATGTCAATATCCAAAGTGATCGAGGGGAGTATGGCTCAAAACGCTCTAGTTTTGATGTCCTTCGCTCCGCTCAAAACGGTAAACTCGGAATTCGGAAATACTACAATTTTACAACAGTAATTACGCGTAAGCTCAGATTAACCTTTAAACATGGTGCTAAAGAGCCGGATGTTAATTACACTCATCGGCATGCATCATGTGACTCATGAACGTATCTTGCTGCTCATCCCACGGTGGTACTGAGTCTGCAAGGTGGAGTGCTTCGCATGCCTGGATTCCTGAACGGAACAGGCAGGGGCGCCCGGGTCCCATCGACGACAATCCTCAGTTCGCCGCTTCCGGTGATCCCGTCCCACTCGTGGTGCCCAGGGGCGGACCCAGTAAAACAAGTCGCTAGGGTCGTCGGGGTCATTTTAACACTAAATCACTATGTTTAATCTTCAAATTTTAGGTTTATTTACACACACTAATAGGGTAGCAATAAATAAAAATGATTTGTCCGAAAACCACCGGGGTCGATTCACTCTGGTGCTAATACTGTAGATCCGTCCCTGGTGGCGCCACCGGCCGGCAAAGTATGTCCAGGTGAAGGAGGAGTTTGCAGTTCTCACTCTCGGCCCTCTTTGATTCGTGATTTGGTCGATTGGTTCAGTTTAATTTGATTGAGCCGAAAGAGACATGAAAAGGTAAAAAATATTGATTCAACCGAACAAAAACAAAGCAAATTTTTTTAAAAATTTGATTGAACCGAACAAAAGCAAAATCAGTCCACGAATCAGAGAGGACCCGGTCGGTCGCCGTCGCTGCCCCCAACTTGACAACCTTAACGGCCCCCTTTCTCCCGGGAAACGCAGCGAGCTGCCGCATCCGTCCTTGCTGCTTCGAGGCATGCACCGGTCCCGATCGTCGATATTTGCCGTCGTCTCGCCGTATCCCGGAGCCCGGAGAGAAGCAAGAAAAGAAGAGGGTTAAAGGGCGATGGCTTGCTGCTTTTCATTTCAGGATGGCTGCTGCTGCATGCATGCCTGCCTGCTACTTTTCACCCGGGATCGCCGGAATCTCTGCATGCCTTGTCTTCTTTCTCTGCTGCTGGGTAGAAGAAACTAGAAAGTCTCGTGCGTGCTTGTGTGTGTGTGTGTGTGCATGGAGATGGCGTTGGCGCGGTTGGGTGCAAGCATGAAATGCGATCCGAGTAGCAGGATTTGTTGATTTGATCTTGCGAGGCCCAGCACGGAACAGATGGAGCCTGGGATCGAATTAGGGACACCCTTTTGGGAATGGTTCAGAATGGGGTTTTCCTGATGACGACATCAAGTGCTATGGTCAAAGATTTTCTTAATTTTCTTAATTAATGTTTTTTTTGTGTGAATTTGTGACCCACTCGGGCATTTTTTTTATTGGACGACATTTTCAAATAAATTAACAAAAAAGTTCGAATTACTCAAAAAAAGCAAGCAACCCACAACACCAGCCTGTGGATGTAAATCGAATATCAAGGAATTCCATAAAGCTAGGTTAGACCGTAAAGGTGCGTAAACCCAAGGCCTAAAATAAAATCTAGCTACTTATGATTGAACCACATGTTTTATAGGTCATTCGTCCTTTCCTCAATAGAAATCAATATGATCTTAGTTATCTTTGTGACTAAGGCGAAGAAAATGAAGCCTTAGTCATCCCAAGAAAGGGACACTACTACTCCAGGTAGAAACGCTATTAGCTCTATCACTACAGGAGACTGCAACACTCTCGACGGTTTACGCCGTCGAGAAAATTATAAAAACCGTCGAGATATATTAGTGTCGACGGCGAGCCGTCGAGGCAACGTCGTCGAGAGAGAGCAGTAGTCTCGACGGCCTAACCGTCGAGACAAGTAGTCTCGACGGCTAACGATACAGCAGTCGACACATGTAGCCAAGATGGCGTTTACCATCAGGGCGACCTAGTATCGACGGCCGCATATAGCCGTCGATACTAAGAAAGTGGGTCCCACCAGTGGCGGCGAGCGGCGGCGGCGGCGGCGAGTGGCGGCGCGTCGGGGACTGGAGGCGCCGGCGCGTCGGGGCGGCGGCGCGTTGGGGCGGCGGGGCGGCGACGGCGCGTCGGGGGCGGCGCGACAGGGAGGCGAGCGGGTCGGGACTTGGCAAAAAAATGCCAAGTCCCGAGCCCTAAAGCGGTTTCTAATACGGCACAGTGTCGACGGCCAAAATGGAGCCGTCGAAACTGCACCGTAACGGTCCCCTTGTACCGACGGCCCCATATGGGCCGTCAACACTGCTCTTGCCACGGATTAGTCTCGACGGTACAGTCCAGCCGTCGACGCTATGCCCATAGGGCAGTCTCGACGGTTTGTATTCAGCCCGTCGATACAGTCGTTGGGGAAGCTTGTATCGACGGCTAACATAAAAGCCGTCGAGAATATCTGTACCGACGATATCTGTTGACTACCGTCGATGTAACAGCTCTGTATCGACAGCTTTATTGTGAGCCGTCGAGAGAGCTTTTAGTCTCGAGGGCAGCACCCCTCCAAGGACTTAATCAGTCAAACCACTCTATTTCAATTTTAAAAATTTTAAATAAAATATTTTCAAATATCAGACCACTCCATGTTGTTTCCTACATAAATTTACACATATACAAAAAAAAACAAAATTTTTAAAGCTCACCGTGCAGTAACTCCTTTGTAAATGGAAGCTTTCGGAAACATTTGAGGTAAACGTTTATTATTCCATGCGTTTCAATGATCACTAAAGATGCGTTCGAATTTAACTTATTTTTATTAATAAGTTTAAATTTATATACGGCTTAGTACACTAATCGATAACCTCATCCGATAAAAATTTAAATATTTAGCTTTTCAAAATTAAATTTTAATTTTTAAACATTATTTAAAAGCTACGTCGACGTATATTATTCGATGGTAACATAACAAAAAACATAGCAACATACATTTAATCAACACGACATTCGTATCATTTAATTTGATATCATTAAAACCTAAAAGAATTTGAAATAAACTTAACAAAACAATAAAATTAATAAAAATTAGGAATAAAAGTATTTACATGAAATACAGTGTCGACAGCCATTGATTAGCCGTCGAGAAAAGAAAAAAAGTGTCGACGGCTTAACGGTCGGCTGTCGATACTACAACGACGCCGTCAGCCCGGGCATCCTCCGGCATCTTTATCGACGGCTGATCTTGTGGCTGTCGAGATTATTCAATGTTTATCGACGGTTTGGCTCTGGCCGTCGATACTAGTTAGTATCTATCGACGGCTGTGGTGGCCGTCGACACTGTATCTGGCAGTCGACTGTGCTGCCGATTCCTGTAGTATATGATTTTAACCGTGATGGTCCCTGCGCATCAATCGTGGCCTAGGTTCTCTCACGCTGCCGCTGCGTGCATGCAATGCATACCCTTAACCGCTGCACGTGACCACACCGAGGCCGAGCCGAGCCCAGTTGCTACTTGTAACTTGCTAGCTTCTGGCTGCCCGTGTCGGCCATCAAGAACCCTAGAAAAGAAACAACTCAGGACGATCACCTCTACACCACCACGTACTCCCGTGACCCTCCCACCTTTGTCCTTTAACGCTCGATCTGATATATGCTTGCATGCTATTCTTCCCTGCCATACATATGGTCCCTGCAACTGCAGATGCAGGTATATATACATATATACCTTCGATACATTCCTACAGCAATGTACGTACCAGAAATTTATGTATCTTCTTTTGGAGAAAATATGGGCGGCATTCATCACCGGCGGTTCCTGCTTAATGAACTAATGAAGCCAAGCCCGTAGTACATTGAATGGAGCCTTTTTCTGTCTTGTACTATGTAGTTACTCCACTACACGGTAAAAAAAATTAGGATTGTAATTTATTTACAAAGAACAGTAAAAATAGAAATATTATGAAAACATTGTTGGAGATATTTCCAACCCAAATATCGCAAAAATGCAGATATAGGAAGATAGACAGAGCCTTGTTTGTTTGAGCTGAAAGTTGTTGAAAGTTTTAATTAAAAAAATATGACCCTTGAATGACGTTTTAAAGAGTTCAAAAAATTATAAAAAAATATATTTTACAAACTCTATGAAGAACTATTTAAAACCTCGTAGAAATGGCGATAAATTATTACATCATCTAGTTTATACAAAAAATAATAAATTTTCACTAAATTTAACTTAATTTAATTTAAGCCGAAACAAACAGACCAAAGTTTCGTTATACGTACCTAAGGACCATGTCACTTGAGAGAGCAGTACATGCATGTATACTTTGAACTAGCCTAGCTGACCGAAAGTACCAGTACCACTTTGCAATGCAATGCGGGTATAGTAGTAGTACTAGCTATATGACAGGTTGACAGTGCCACAGTGGAGTAGCGAAGTGTTACATATCACTCGTCGTCGAGTTATAAATATAAGCGCTCTGATGCCCACGGGAGCTTAGGACGCGCCGAAATAGCGGCACATGGCATCGCTCGCGGCGTTCATTCATTCGCATGCTGTCACTGTGAGCGATCGAGCACGAGGAATGGCGCGCAGCTCGCTCCTGGTGTGCTTCTTCTTCCTCCTGGCGTGCTCGCCCGCGCCGCCCTGCTCCGCCTCCGGCGCCGGCGACATGTGGCCGTGGCGGCGGCCGGGGCACGACTACCACGACGCGCTGGCCAAGTCCATCCTCTTCTTCGAGGGCCAGCGCTCGGGGCGGCTGCCGAGCGACCAGCGCGCTGCGTGGCGCGGCGACTCCGGTGTGGAGGACGGCGCGGCGGCGGGGGTCGACCTGGAGGGCGGGTACTACGACGCCGGCGACAACGTCAAGTTCGGCTTCCCGATGGCCTTCACCGCCACCATGCTGGCCTGGAGCGTCGTCGAGTTCGGCGACTCCATGCCGCCGGAGCAGCGCCGCCACGCCGCCGCCGCCGTGCGCTGGGCCGCCGACTACCTCCTCAAGACGGTCGCCCACGCCGGCGTCGTCTTCGTGCAGGTGGGCGACCCGTGGAAGGACCACGGCTGCTGGGAGCGGCCGGAGGACATGGACACGGAGCGCACGGTGTACAACGTCAGCGCGGGGCGGCCGGGGTCGGAGGTGGCCGGGGAGACGGCGGCGGCGCTCGCCGCCGCGTCCATCGTCTTCCGCGACGGCGGCGACCCGGAGTACGCCGACCGGCTGCTCGCCGGCGCCAGGAGGGCCTTCGAGTTCGCCGACACGTACAAGGGCGCCTACAGCGACGACCCGGAGCTCCGCGCCGGCGGCTGCCCCTTCTACTGCGACTTCGACGGCTACCAGGTCAGGCTTGCATTGCCACCTCGCCGTCGTCTTTACACGGTGACCTGCTCTGCTCTGCTCTGCTTCGTCACTAGAGACAAAGATGCTTGCATGATGTTGCAGACTTGCAGTCAGGCTGCTTTGGCAATTGGCACCAAGCGTGTCATACCGCTTAGATGTATTCGTGTATCTGACATAAAATTCGCTGCACAAAGGAATAAGAGGACGCGCGTAGCACCAAAAGTGGCTGTATACCAGAACAAACAAAAAGCAGCTTGCTTAGTTTGCTTCGAGGCTAGATTAACTAGGTTGGCTAATAGTAGCTAGAATGCTAGATTAGTTTAACCTGAATTTTGTGTCTACTGGCTAATTTAAGTTAATCCGATGACGTTTCGGCTGGGTTAGTGGGTTAGTAGAGGATAGGTCCACATTTTTATTCGAAAATAGATAAGAGAATGTTACAGTATATAAGGCTTGTTCTTAACTTATTTTACTTGACCTATCTTTTAACTTTGAGAGCTTTTAAAGGTGACCTGGAGAGTCGGGTCTCTTTTGTTTGACTTGTTTTAAGAGCTTTTAGATATTCCTTTGAGCAAAAAAAATTATATTTTAAATTGTGAGAGGGAGACCCCTAATCCACGCCTTAATTACCCTGTACCTGTTGTAAACAATGCAGGAAGAATACAGCAAGAAAAAAATTGCCATGATAAATAACAAAATCATGAATTCCTCGAATAAAAGCATGGAAGCAAATAAATTCATGATCAAGCTCATCTCAATAAATGGCAACCAACAAAAGAGACACAGCCAACATAAAGCTCAGGTTAAAGATAACTATCTCAGATTACAAATTATGAGTTGCTAAATAAATTAGCCATCCAAAAAAAAATTGGGCAATATATCACAGGTTATTAAATCTGTAAATTTCATAATTGTAACCAAAGATTAGTACTGCTCAAGCCCAAAATAGATAATCACTGCTCTATGTAAATGGCAATTAAAGGCAGTGTGCACCAGGATAATAAAAGATCAATATAATAGTTTGGCCAGCATTTACACAACCACCAAACTGAGCCGAACAACAGTTCAAATATACACTGCACTAACTAGTATCAAGATCAATCAACCACATTAGTTCTTTAATTTATGGAAATAAACAGTGCAACAGTAAATTGATCAATTATCTTACTTCCAGGTGTTAAACCATACACAGTGAGCCACCAAAGTGAAAGCTAAGAGCAGTACTTATCTAGGTCTAGTAGATTCCTTTAATAAACAGATTAATTAAGCCTCAAATTTAAGCAATAATCATCGAGCAACATAAGCCCATAGAAACAGTGCAAATACCCTAATCGGAGTTAGCCCCTATTCAAACGAATAGGTCCCCAAATCATTGATTGGCCTACTGCACAAAGGAAGAAACCGAAATACTTACGTAGTGCCGAATCTGAGTCGGCAAAGTAGCAAGCAGTGGCAAAGCGTGCACAAGGCACTGACCCAAAAAACAAATCGCAGTGCTATGTAGCACCACCGACGAAATAGATCGGAGATACGATGCCGTCACCCCCACCATAGACAAGCTGAGGAGAAGGGCTTGAGGAGCACGAAGGAGCAACACGGCAACACGGCGACCACCTCGTGGCCTAAGGGTACCAGAGAAGAAAGAGGAAGCACCACCACAGTACGCACCGGCGGCGAGGGCGCCGAAACTCCAGCGAACCGTAGCAACCACAGGAGCACGAGTGTGAGAAGGGAAAGGGAAAAACTCAGCAAAAAAAAAAGATAGCTCAGAGAGAGGAGTAGGATTTCCCCATATAGGTGACGTCGGCGCAACAAATCCCGAGAACGACGGCCACACGCGCATGCGCACGCAGCCCCGCACTCAATGGGAGCTCGAACGGCCGCCACCGCTGCCACCAACTAGGATTCGGGATGAACCTGACCCAGCTCCAACCCAGGGGCAGCAGCGCTGCCCCTTCTCTTCACCGGCCAATAGGGCCAGATGGCCTGTGGGCCAGGCCCAGTACGGGCAAAAGCCCAACAGAACCAAACACGCAACATTATTCTTTAATTGGTACGGAAGAACAAAAGGGCACTCAAACTGGAGTTTTTAGATAATATACAAGAAACATTCGGCCGCCGCCTCACCAACTAGGAAAGCATACGTGCAGACTCCATGAATGAGGACTATTTCATGCCATTTTTTACCACTCCCGAACTTCCGGGATACAGTTATTTAGTGGGTAACTTAGGTCGATCACCTCCACACATTCAGTTGTATCGCTGTGGGACAAGCAGTAGTTATATCGTCACCGAATAGGCTCATGCCAATTTTAAACGGCATCTAAACGAAAGGTGTCTCCAAGAATTTCCATACCTAGAGGATTCAGATTTCGGGACAGTCGATCAGAGGTTCAGAGATCAGAACTGACCATGTTGGCATCACAAAAGCTTGCGCTGAGAGATTCTTTTGACAGGACGAGCTGCTGTGGGGGGCGGCGTGGCTGCGGAGAGCATCCAGGGACGACACATTCCTCGAGTACATTCAGAACAATGGCAAGACACTCGGAGCAGAGGATAACATCAACGAGTTTGGGTGGGACAACAAGCACGCCGGCCTCAACGTCCTTGTCTCCAAGGTTCTGCACTGCCTCCATCACTCTTCTTCTTCCAGTTTCTGGATACAACTTGTGATGCTAGATTAACTGGCAGAAGTGGCCTTTCAAAAAAAATGGATTACCTGACAAAAGTGACTTGACACAAGAGACTTGAGTGTCATTAATTATTTGGTTTGCAGGAGTTCATAGAAGGCGAGGCAATGTCTCTGCAATCCTATAAGGAGTGTGCAGATAGTTTCATATGCACACTCATACCGGAGTCCTCTTCACCACACATCAAGTACACTCCTGGGGGCATGATCTATAAGCCTGGAGGAAGCAACATGCAGCATGTCACCTCCATTTCCTTTCTGCTCTTAACTTATGCCAAGTACCTCTCCAAGTCATCTCACGCTGTCAACTGTGGAGATATTTCAGTTGGCCCCGTCACACTTCAGCAGCAGGCCAAGAAGCAGGTACTAGCATTCTCACTCATATAAAACATCCAGTGCAACAACATTGAATGGTTGAGCTCTGAACTTTGTTTTACTCATATATTTTCTGGTTTTCAGGTTGACTATATCCTAGGAGATAATCCGATGAAGATGTCGTACATGATCGGTTACGGTGACCGATATCCTCAGCGGATTCACCACCGAGGATCATCGCTGCCTTCGATCAAGAGCCATCCTCAGCGCATTGCGTGCAAAGAAGGCACACCTTACTACAATTCGTCTAGCTCGAACCCTAACCCACTGATTGGAGCAGTTGTTGGAGGGCCCGGGGAGGATGATGCTTATGAGGATGACCGTGCTGATTTCAGGAAATCTGAACCAACTACCTATATCAATGCTCCCTTAGTAGGAGTTCTTGCCTACTTTGTTGGCAACCCTAACCCAGGCCACATCTGGCATTGAGCACCAGCATTTTGTCATGTAGATAGAGGGGTGACTAAAGTTATAAATAGGTAAGAGGCAGGTTTGTGCTTGGATAGCACAACATATTCATAGGAATGGACTGAAGACTTGAATCGAAGACCGAAGAGCATGGGGTCTATCCAATAATAAGAGCTTCTCCAACATGTTCTTTTCTTTCTTTTGTTCTTGGATTTGCACTGAATTTGTGTGGATGTGTGCAAAAGTGCAATTTTACTGCACTGGTTAAGAGTTTTGTCATTAGTATAAAGCATGTAATCTGTAAACTATTTGATATGAAAGGTATTACCTGAAAATTTCTATGAAGTGTGTTCGAACGCCGATGGTGTTGAAAGATACTGATGCTAGACGCTTGGTGCCGCGACCTGCGCCAGGAGTGGCCGTGCCGGCGAATTTTTTGTTTACTGGGCTGTGGGTGCAGGCCTCGCAGGCAATCTGAGCCTGTTTACTAGGCTGGGCTTTCAGGCTCGTCCATGGTTTTCATTAACTCCACTTTGTTTTTGAAAAAAATCCATTTTAGTAAAATAGATTTTTTTAGAAGTACTGCAGGACTCAACGATTTGATCCCATAGCTATATAACACGCCCTCGAAGGGAGACCCGGATTATTATCGAACCCGGGTGGCGGGTTTCACAATCAAGCATCTTTACCATATGCTCTATGAGCAGTTCTCTCTAGTAAAATGAGTTTTACCCCTTCACATATTAGGTAAATCAGGTTTTCTTCCCTAAACACTAAAAACAGGCAACTAAATCCTAGAACTTTTTATACAGTATAATTTGCCCCTAACTAAAACAGTCCCAATTTTGGCTAACGTGGTTTTTTAAAAAAAGTAATAAATTTATTTTATATATCTAAACTATCGAAAAGTCCATTTAACTTCTAAACTATAAATTGGTTTGTTTTTATATATCTCAACTATGAAAACCGACAAATAACCATTATGCTGCTTTTGTTGTTTATAATTTAAATAAGTGTATTTTACACCCTCAAATTATCGATAAAGTCCAAAAAAAAATGTCTAATGAACCTCCTAAACTATGAGACAAATCATAAAACAAATGAACATATTCATTCAAAATTTTAAGGAATAGATTTAAGGTTCATTGATTTTTGAATTATTTGATAATTTAAAATAGACTTATTCAAATTGTAAATCATAAAACCACCTTTAAACCCACTATAGTGGTTATTTGCTTCGATTTTCATAGTTGAGATATGTAAAATAGACTATTTTATAGTTTGAGGGATCGAGTGGACTCTCTCAATAGTTTAGGTATATAAAATGGACTTATTTATATAAAAATCTAATAATTTATTTTTAAAATTATAGGAAAATCAAAGAACATAAGGTAAAAATACCTAAAAATTAATAAAAGTGTGTAGAATTCGTACAGTAAAAATATTATTTCTGTGAAAGCTTATATGCTGAAAAAATGTGTTTTATAGGGTATTTAATTGATTAAACAAAATAATTTAGGGAAAGTTAGTTTGACTTGTTGGAATATTGGTGAAAACAAAAAACATCGAAAGAATTATCATACGTTTCGGAATATACCACCATGTTTCGGAATATACCACCATGTCTCATTGAATGGTGGACCCTCTATACCTATGACAGTGGGGTCGGGTGGTATATTATGTAACTTATGATTGAATTTTACCAAAAAAAAAAGTTAAGGCTGTGTTATTCATTAAGCTACTAGGGTATATCATTCATTAAACTTCTGTCCTATTATAGCCTGCAACAAGGATATATTAAGGGGATTGAATTGAAGTACTTCAACTAGCATGATTTGCTTTTCCCTTACGATTGAGAAAATGTTTGGATATTGATTTTGGAAAGGACATGACCTAACCATCTTCTCATAACCTTATTTGGGTACTACTCCGTAATTGGAACGGTCCCATTTTTTTAAAAAAAAAATTCAGTTCACTCATCGTTCCTTTCAAACAGTGTGAATAGTAAGATAATTTGCTAGTGTTTTAATTCATCACTAAATTTCAATAGAAATGTTCCTGAATGAAACTGCATACACACGTATAAAGCTATTGGTATCACACACAATCACACGCTCCAGATTTAAGGGGCTGTTTGTTTCCTGCCACCGCACGCCACGCCGAACCTGCGGCCGCGCCGCACTTGCGGCGAACAAATCGACCGCCGCACTTGAGGCGAGACGCGGCAGTAGGAATGAACTGTGCGACGCCTACGCAGCTGCGGCGTGCCGAAGGAGCGGCAGCTAACCAAATCAACGCCTACGCAGCTACGGCACGCCGCAGCTGCGGCGAGGCGGAGTACGGCCAGGAAACAAACAGCCCCTTAGTGTCCAACTGACAAATTGACAACAAACATATACCTGGGCTGCAAGCCTATGCCACCATGCCACCGTTGCTTAATGCTTGCCAGTTGCCAACCAGCCATCCCCCTGAGGATGATGAGGTTCAGAAAAGAAAATACTCCAGCACACTTCGAATTGTGGGAGATTTTGGGGCTATTTGGTTGGTGGCCTAAGGTTGCCACAACTAACCTTAGGCTTGCCATACACGGTTAGGCTCTTGTTTGGTTAGGGGCTAAGCGTAGGCAAGCCACACTCCCTTAGGCAGCTCAGGGCACCTTTGCCACTCGATTTCTCACCACAAATGTGGCGTTGTTTTTCAACGCTGCACCTTAGGCAGCCACGAGGTTCCCGCAGTAGAGGCGGTGCTTGCGGCAGTGGCGACGGAGCTCGCGGCGGAGCTCACGGCGAAGCTCGCAGCGGTGGCGGCGGCGGAGCTCACGGCGAAGCTCGCAGCGGTGGCGACGGCAGAGCTCGCGGCGGTGGCGACAGAGCTCGCGGCGGAGTTTAAAATTACTAGTATTTTGATGTACGACACTCTGTTCATTGCATTGACTTAGAACAAATCTAAAACGTCAAGCATTATGAAACTGCAGAGAGTAGTATTTTGATGTATGACACTCTATCCAATGCATTGATTTAGGTGATCCCATACTCCCATATGTTGAATTGAAATCCTCACGTGCACCAGAACTTCCGTGAGGATGCAATTGGCCAATTATTTAGGTTTGATTGCGAAAAATTCTATTGTGATAGAAATCTAAGCACGCATCTATACGTGAAAGCAACGTTCGAATAGACCTGTTCAAAACAAGATCGGGCTGAGCTTTGGGTTAGGATTGGAAAAGCCCCATGCTTTTTTGCTAGGTATGAGCCCAACCCGAGACAACATTTTTTTTTAAAAAAGTTAGGGCCGAGCCTGACCCAAAAGGCCGAAGCACGGCCAAAAGCCCGAAAACCGACAATATACTATGTTTTCGATTTTTTGAAAGTCCAAGCCCAACTTAGATTTTCCATCGGATCTAAAAATAAAGCCTAAGCTCAACTCGATAGGTAAGAAACGCCCAACACTTATTTTTTTTTGGGTCGGGCTGCATGTGAATAGGTCTACCGTTGAGAGAACCATGACCAGCCAATGGAAAGTCCAAGAGTTCAATCTGGTGCATATGCACAGATTTCTAAGCGTTGAAGTCAGTAGCAATCCGGCGTCATAGCGATGAGCTGATGATGCATCGTATCATACCAATCGTTTCACATCGTACTACATAAGCGCGCTGGGACGCACCTACCCCCTAGTTGTACTACTCCCTCCGTCCACAAATGATCTACGACTAAGAAAAATCACAAAGACCAAGAAAAATAATTAACAAATTAACTATTCATTTAATCTTAGAAATATTGCTGTGAAAGTAGTGTCATCATTTACTCCTTCCAGCTTCTCACCCCAAAAGTTGTGTCCTCCCATAAATCCAAAGACTGCATGTTTGTACCAGGCCCACAATAACCATAACTCTCACCTCGAAATGCAATTAACTACAACCTCATGTAATTAAAACCAGGCTAATATGTAGATCTTTTCTGAACAAACCAAAAAAACTAATATGTAGATCATTTGTGGACGGAGTGAGTATATTGTAGAAGAACACATGGCATGGCCTTGAAAGACATCACGCTAGTAGCTAAAAAAAACCAATGAAAAACGGTAACTCCACAATGAATGTCTCTGTACATTGTCGTCGTCGCCGCGGGGCTCCCCACTGTCCTCTTTGCCATCAGGAATCATGGAAGCGTGAAACCGAAGCTCCCGCTGTCGCCACCGTCCCTTCCTTTCATCGGCCACTTCCACCTCGTCGGCCTCCTCCTGCACCACCGCAACTGCGGCGACGGAATTACTAGCGACGGTGCCCTCCTCTTCCGGGAAAATTGACAAAATGCCCTGAAGTTCGTCGGTGCTCGTTAAAATGCCCAAAGTTGGTTGCTCTTTTATGTTTTGCCCTGTGAGGACTAAGTTGTGATACTAATCTTATAAACTAATCCCTTCCACTTAAATGGACAATCCTACCCCTGAGAAGAAAACAAATCAACATCTCCGTTCTGCTGCGTCAGGGGCATCGTCGCGCACGCGCAAACGCTCGACTCACTGCCTCGCGCGCGGGGGCTTCCTCCGACGTTCTGCTCGCGCTCGCCTCCTGCACACACGCTGCGGGGAAGTAAATTTCTCATCTCCGTTCAAGCTTCCTGCACAGGCGCTGCGGTGAAGTAAAAGTAGGAAGGCCATGCTATTGGGTACCATGAAAGCCGTCTGATCGAGCTCTGGAGTTTCCCAAAAAATTGCACAAATTTGGCAAACAAATAGATAACAAAAGGCACTAATAACACTTGTTGGAGCTCTAGAATTATCTCAAAAAATATCAGACGTAGCATCAACCAAACAAGTGTTTTCCAATTGGCTAAGCATTAATACGTACATAACTTGTCAACAAAATGTTCAAAAGCTCCATATAAAGTTTGCAACTAAACCAATAAAATGTTTCTAGAAAATAATTTCTTCAGTTTTGCCTTTTCTTCTTGGGAGTAATCTTTTTTGTGTGTCTTGTAATTGGTTCTATTGTAGATATCCCCGACGCTTGCGATCCTCCATCTCCCATGGGCATTGCAGTTTGGCTAAACAAAGATAATCTCATTATCACACATGAATTAAAAATAAATAATTTCTTATATCATATATTACTTTGTTGTAGGCGTAGAAGGAGTAGGACTATCTGGTTCTTCACTTGTTGGGGCTACCATGCTTAAACCTTCCCATGGCACTGTATTTCTCTTACTCATGTTTTTCTTATCAAGGGAAACAAATATATTTATAAAACTGAAGTATAAAAATATTTGCAAAGAAACTTAAAAGCAAATAATTATACCTTTTCTTTACACCATTTAGAGGAAAACCAGTTTGCCTATGTCCTAGCTCTCCACATCTTTTGCATTTGTTCTTACCTGTGGAGATATTTCAGTTGGCCCCGTCACACTTCAGCAGCAGGCCAAGAAGCAGGTACTAGCATTCTCACTCATATAAAACATCCAGTGCAACAACATTGAATGGTTGAGCTCTGAACTTTGTTTTACTCATATATTTTCTGGTTTTCAGGTTGACTATATCCTAGGAGATAATCCGATGAAGATGTCGTACATGATCGGTTACGGTGACCGATATCCTCAGCGGATTCACCACCGAGGATCATCGCTGCCTTCGATCAAGAGCCATCCTCAGCGCATTGCGTGCAAAGAAGGCACACCTTACTACAATTCGTCTAGCTCGAACCCTAACCCACTGATTGGAGCAGTTGTTGGAGGGCCCGGGGAGGATGATGCTTATGAGGATGACCGTGCTGATTTCAGGAAATCTGAACCAACTACCTATATCAATGCTCCCTTAGTAGGAGTTCTTGCCTACTTTGTTGGCAACCCCAACCCAGGCCACATCTGGCATTGAGCACCAGCATTTTTCATGTAGATAGAGGGGTGACTAAAGTTATAAATAGGTAACAGGCAGGTTTGTGCTTGGATAGCACAACATATTCATAGGAATGGATTGAAGACTTGAATTGAAGACCGAAGAGCATGGGGTCTATCCAATAATAAGAGCTTCTCCAACATGTTCTTTTCTTTCTTTTGTTCTTGGATTTGCACTGAATTTGTGTGGATGTGTGCAAAAGTGCAATTTTACTGCACTGGTTAAGAGTTTTGTCATTAGTATAAAGCATGTAATCTGTAAACTATTTGATATGAAAGGTATTACCTGAAAATTTCTATGAAGTGTGTTCGAACGCCGATGGTGTTGAAAGATACTGATGCTAGACGCTTGGTGCCGCGACCTGCGCCAGGAGTGGCCGTGCCGGCGAATTTTTTGTTTACTGGGCTGTGGGTGCAGGCCTCGCAGGCAATCTGAGCCTGTTTACTAGGCTGGGCTTTCAGGCTCGTCCATGGTTTTCATTAACTCCACTTTGTTTTTGAAAAAAATCCATTTTAGTAAAATAGATTTTTTTAGAAGTACTGCAGGACTCAACGATTTGATCCCATAGCTATATAACACGCCCTCGAAGGGAGACCCGGATTATTATCGAACCCGGGTGGCGGGTTTCACAATCAAGCATCTTTACCATATGCTCTATGAGCAGTTCTCTCTAGTAAAATGAGTTTTACCCCTTCACATATTAGGTAAATCAGGTTTTCTTCCCTAAACACTAAAAACAGGCAACTAAATCCTAGAACTTTTTATACAGTATAATTTGCCCCTAACTAAAACAGTCCCAATTTTGGCTAACGTGGTTTTTTAAAAAAAGTAATAAATTTATTTTATATATCTAAACTATCGAAAAGTCCATTTAACTTCTAAACTATAAATTGGTTTGTTTTTATATATCTCAACTATGAAAACCGACAAATAACCATTATGCTGCTTTTGTTGTTTATAATTTAAATAAGTGTATTTTACACCCTCAAATTATCGATAAAGTCCAAAAAAAAATGTCTAATGAACCTCCTAAACTATGAGACAAATCATAAAACAAATGAACATATTCATTCAAAATTTTAAGGAATAGATTTAAGGTTCATTGATTTTTGAATTATTTGATAATTTAAAATAGACTTATTCAAATTGTAAATCATAAAACCACCTTTAAACCCACTATAGTGGTTATTTGCTTCGATTTTCATAGTTGAGATATGTAAAATAGACTATTTTATAGTTTGAGGGATCGAGTGGACTCTCTCAATAGTTTAGGTATATAAAATGGACTTATTTATATAAAAATCTAATAATTTATTTTTAAAATTATAGGAAAATCAAAGAACATAAGGTAAAAATACCTAAAAATTAATAAAAGTGTGTAGAATTCGTACAGTAAAAATATTATTTCTGTGAAAGCTTATATGCTGAAAAAATGTGTTTTATAGGGTATTTAATTGATTAAACAAAATAATTTAGGGAAAGTTAGTTTGACTTGTTGGAATATTGGTGAAAACAAAAAACATCGAAAGAATTATCATACGTTTCGGAATATACCACCATGTTTCGGAATATACCACCATGTCTCATTGAATGGTGGACCCTCTATACCTATGACAGTGGGGTCGGGTGGTATATTATGTAACTTATGATTGAATTTTACCAAAAAAAAAAGTTAAGGCTGTGTTATTCATTAAGCTACTAGGGTATATCATTCATTAAACTTCTGTCCTATTATAGCCTGCAACAAGGATATATTAAGGGGATTGAATTGAAGTACTTCAACTAGCATGATTTGCTTTTCCCTTACGATTGAGAAAATGTTTGGATATTGATTTTGTAAAGGGCATGACCTAACCATCTTCTAACCTTATTTGGGTACTACTCCGTAATTGGAATGGTCCCTAATTTTTTTTTTAAAAAAAATCAGTTCACTCACCGTTCCTTTCAAACAGTGTGAATTGTAAGATAATTTGCTAGTGTTTTAATTCATCGCTAAATTTCAATAGAAATGTTCCTGAATGAAACTGCATACACACACACAATCACACGCTCCAGATTTAGGCCTTGTTTGTTTCAGATTAAAGTTGAGTTGTCTTTTACTGTAGCAAATTTGTGACCCCCTCGAAAGTCATTTTAAAAAATTCAAAAAAATATGAAAAAATTATTTTACGAACACTAAAAAGAACTATCTGAAACCCCACAAAAATGACTACAAAATATTACACCATTTGACCTAAACAAAAATAACAAATTTTAATTTAATTTAATTTAATTTAATCTAAAACAAACAAGGCCTTAAGTGTCCAACTGACAAAACTGACAACAAACATATACCTGGGCTGCAAGCCAATGCCACTATGCCACCGTTGCTTAATGCTTGCCAGTTGCCAACCAGCCATCCCCCTGAGGATGATGAGGTTCAGAAAAGAAAATACTCCACCACACTTCGAATTGTGGGATATTTTGGATACTAGCACTGTTTAAAATTACTAGTATTTTGATGTACGTCACTCTGTTTATTGCATTGACTTAGGACAAATATAAAACGTCAAGTATTATGAAACTGCAGGAAGTAGTATTTTGATGTATGACACTCTATCCATTGCATTGACTTAGGTGATCCCATACTCCCATATGTTGAATTGAAATCCTCACGTGCACCAGAACTTCCGTGAGGATGCAATTGGCCAATTATTTAGGTTTGATTGCGAAAAATTCTATTGTGATAGAAATCTAAGCACGCATCTATACGTGAAAGCAACCGTCGAGTAGACCTGTTCAAAACAGGGTCGGACTGAGCTTTGAGTTAGGATTGGAAAAGCCCCATGCTTGCCGCCATACAATGTGCCACCATGCTTGCTGCGCCGCCACCATGCGCACCGAGGCATGCGGACCCCTCACGCACCCTGCCACCACGACCGTCACTGAGCCGTTGTGCTCGCCGCTGTCTCGCGCCACATGCGCCACCATCTAGTAGATGGCCGCGCCGCTGGACGTCATGCTGACGATTGTGCCGTCGGGCGTCGTCGGCCCCATGCCGCGTCAGGCGCGCCGGCCCCGCGCCGTCTCCTAAACGGCCGTGGCGTTGGCTGTCGGCGACCCGTAAACGGCCGCATTATCACGCACCTGCATTGTGCAACCCCGCATCACGCACGCACGCGTCGCGCCACATCGCGCCGGGCACGTCATCCCGGTGAGGCGTGGTGGGCCAGCTGGGCCAGCCCAACTTTTGGCTGAAGGGGGCAGGGGAGGGGGAAGAAAAAAATTGGAAAAAGGAAAATTGGGCATCTGTTTATGCCGAATTAAAGAGATCCTGTAGATTTCGTACTTACCCATACAGATTGGAAATTGTCTTGTGTCGCACTACCGCCTCTTGTTGCTATCGTCGATCACCGCACTGTCCCATAGGCCTTGACATCGCTGAGCACCCGTTGCGTGGCGCGCTTCCTGGTAGATCGCGCTGCCATTTCAAGCAATTGTCACCGGCCCTCTGCGTTGTGCTGGCACCATGGAGGTTAATACCTCTGGCCGAGCGGCACTTGCATGGCATACTTATTTAAGACCCGTAGTCTTGTTAATCTTTGTTGCTAGTTGGTGCGACTAGCTAGGGTTTTGGGAACCCTAGTCGACAATTTCGAATGGGCCTAAAGACCCATCTCGAGTAGGTGACCGAAAGGTCGGTTGATATTTGCTCGAGTTGTTCTCGATGGCACATTTATATCTGTAGTTACAGGTATATGAGCTTTCCCATATGAAAATCTTAGATCTAGCCCACCTTAGGAAGCCTCATATTATTGGGTTAGTTTTTAGCAAAAGTTGTTATTATTTTTCTACATCTGTATAATTATAATATGGCCAGTAGACCATAAATAATTAGCAGAAATTCATGAAAATGATAGACACTTTATGGGCATCATTATGTTCTTCATGGCTTATTTTTCCTGGCACTATATGTTTGTATTATAATTTATTGCACTGCAGTCTCTAAATTATTACATACTACTGACAATGCTAGGAAATTACAGGGAAAATTTAATGACTCTTATAGAGTTTGAGTTTACTCGTGCTGAGTAATTTACGTCTTCTGCTTGATTGTTTCACATTAGATGTTTATTTCCCATATGCCATAATAATGGTTTGAGTTATTCTATTTCTACCTTCTCTCCTGTAATAGAATTAATTATCTGAGTAAAAGCTAAATAGAACATGGTGCAAAAAGCACATGCCTTACATGTCGTAAGCAAACTTGCATGGAATACTCAAATGCACAGATGTCCTGAAGACATGAATTGTGGAAATGTGTCCCGTAGACACGAATAGTAGGAATTTGTCCTAAAGACAAATGTTTTTCCCTTGTTTGCAGTAGAGAAAATTCCCCGCTTATATGCCCGTCCCCAAAGAATTAACTTAGCATTAAGATCAGAAGTATGCGATCCTCCTACGCCGTGGCCTCACCAATAGGTTATTAGAGGTGGATAAGGTGTGACTTGAAGTTACAAACTATATGTTGGTTTCACGAGAACAAAAATTGTACTCCTGTAGTAGTGTAGTTATAAGGTGATTTAAGCATATGCATGTAGCACATGCTATCACTTGTTAGTTTTTGGTTGACTAGAAAAGGGGAGAGAATTGGGTTTGTATATGTTAAGGCAAGGTTGTGCACCAAAAGTGTGAATGGATAGGTTGGTGATTATAAATTATGTTAAATTATGGCCAATAGACATTAATTTGTCCTTGTAGTTGAGAGATTGTAAATCTATCCATATGGTTAATTTGGGACATATTTGGCTCCGACGAACGTAAGCGATCCGACGTGAGCATGCGAACGACCTACGCATGTGTAGCCTAGGCACGGGCCCGAAACAATTGCTTAAGCCCATGTGATGGGTAGTTGTATTATTACCTAAAGTAATATGCAAATTATGACCGGCAGTCATATTAGTTTTACAATTGCATTATGACCGGAAGTCATATAAGTTTGTCTGAAGCAAAATAATTCCAAATATAAGATAATGGCCTATTTGAATAAGTGACCTTTAAAGATCGTGGTTGGACCACATCTATTTCGTCACTAGCGCATGAAATCGCTACACCATGCCGAAAACCATGCGTTATTAGAATATAATCACACCTTCGTAAAGTTATTGTCACATAAAGTTGATTGTTATTTGGCATACATGTAATATTTATTGTGTTTCTGCAGAACAGTAAAGTTTTCATGCAAATTATTGATATTATCGCATTTATATTAAACCTGAAGTTTAATTAGATATATAGTATGAGTAATTGAGCAATAGTAAAGAAACTAAATTTTGCAACCCACAATTTGTTCGGATGATCAGTGGCTGAGCACGAGGGGGCCTTCCCAGTAGGGTGTGCGACAACGTTGCACGGGCATGCCACCTAGCGTGAGCATATGATAGCTCAGAGCAAGCGCATGGAAAAAGAATATATAAGTATAAGCTCACTGCATATAAATGATTAGCCCCCAATGGTAATGTGTGGAATCAAGGTATTTCCTAAATAATATCGCCACCGAGCATACACTTTTGAGCTCGCACCTGTAGTTGAGGACTTTGGACCTGTGGTTCCATTTGTCTTGTGCTCATGAAAGGGGATTTTGTAAGCATGTTTTAATAAAAACTAGATCTCGGTATTAGGGGGAGAGAATTGTCCATATTTTGTACAAATGCCTATGAGATCTTGGTTGTAAAGATTCACGCAATAGTTAATACTCCTATACGCCAGTAGCGATGAGTGCTCTAGTTAATACTTCTGTACGCCAGCAGCGAGGAGTGCTCCTATACACTAGAAGCGAGGAGACTGCCATATATTTAAAGGAGTTGAAAATCATTTACCAGTAGTAAATGAGTCGCTAAGAGTGGGATACCCCGGGTTGAATAGTATATCCACCTTTGCGGAAATTGATTTATTGGGTCATGGTCTAAAGCCTGCGGGTCTTAGATCCAATGATACTTGTCAAACAATTGCTCATCACTCCTGTAATTCTCCTAAAGAGAAATTACCCTGAAGGTAACAAGACTCCTGAAGAGGATCATCCTGAAAATGATACCCATCAAGCCAATGCGCACCTATTATAGTGCTGGGAATGCGAGACGACCAAGAATTTTCGTTTTGGGAAATAACGAAATTCTGATTAATATTGAAAAGTACTCATTTATGAGACATGGAGAGAAAATTATCGACTTGTTCCTCTTAAGTTGCTATGATAAGGATTCTGAACTAAATACATGGTATGGCGCCTGGAGCGCATGTATCGGGTTATATGGCAAGCAACTGAGGACGAATCGTGAGGCTGATTGTAGTTTGAGATCCAATAGATCTAACTCTGGGTCATTATAAATAATGAGATTGTGAAAGCCCTGATTCATGGTCCCTGATGTGACCTTGTACTCTCCCATGTGTAATAAATGTTCCGCTAAATAATAACTCTGTCAGATGTTATAAATAAATATGCAATTAATGGGTTATGAAAATCTTTGTTGAGATCCCAGTAGGACTCATTGTTCTTTGTGATAGAAGATATCAAAATTGCAACACATTAATGAATCTCATACCTAATAATCCCTTTCAGAAATAAGGATTGGTTTTTTTTAAGAAAGATGAGTTCCTTGTAGGAATATAAACAATTCCCTGAAGGAAAATTAATTACCAGTCAATATTTAATATACACCAATGGTCCCATACAGTGAACGATGACCTATTGATACTCGATACTGGAAGTTCACCACATGAGTACCAGTGATGTGCATCTCCTGCCAGTAGTTGGGAGAGTTGTGATATTCCCTATTACCCTAAAGGTATAAGTTTGTACCCTGAAGGTATTTTGTAAATTGGTGATAACAGCAAATTAATTAATCCCCCTAAATGTCAAGGTAAGACTGGTTATAGTGGTACAACCATATGTGTAAATCCTGCTGAATAGACCATTTCGTTGTAATTGAACCACTTGGGAATAATTGCAATATTGAAACTCAGTATATATGATATATTATATTTAGAAAATGTACGATATTGCAATTAACCTTATCCACATGATAGTGTGTTCTCCTGAAGTGGAAAATATTTGTTTAAACCTAAGGCAGTATAAAGATGTGTTAGGATTAGAAGTTCTTTACCTATGTAAGCACTTAGTGCAGCACCAAACAAAGTTTGGGCCGGTACTAAACTGTCTTTAGGTACCTGCTAGATATGCAGGATCTCGGGTTGTTTGTTAACCGAGAATTATATGAATGCAGGATTCGTGTGTAATCCGTATATGGCTAAATCTCATATTGTGTTTGAGATTTGTGCTTTTATACGAAGACTCTCGTGTATGTTTGGTTTGGATATGATCCACACCCCTACAGTTATTTGTAAGGATAATGCAGCTTGTATAGCTCAAATGCAATTAGGTTATATAAAGATTTTGCAAACAAAGTCTTGAAAATTTGGCTGACTTATTCTCTAAGTCTTTACCTACTTTCTTGTTTCAAAAATATGTTCATGGAATAGGTATGAGATAATTGTGAAAACTTGCAAAATTCAAGGGGAGCTAATTTTTAAAATATAACCAGATTTGTATTTGATAAATACATGATCCTTTTTACCCAAGGGGAAGACATCTGGGATGTCGTCCTGAGGAGGAGCATGAGCTACATCTTGATTCGGTTCATATGAAATTATTAAAGTTTTATTTTTGTCTATCCCAGTAGGTTGACATGACGAATTAAATTATTTTACCACACCACGACATAGATTCAGAAGATTTATAATGTAAAGGTTCAGTAGACCGTATTGATCATGAAGATCAGACCCTAAATGTTATATGTTGTACTCTTTTTCTCTTATATGAGTTTTTCCCATGGGGTTTCTCATAGCAAGGTTTTTAACGAGGCAATATTGCAATACATCATAGTGTACAATGTACTCTTTTCTCCAATCCTTTTTTCCCACTGGGTTTTTAGATGGAGTTTTTAACGAGACATATGCATACTACAATAATTTACCCAAGGGGAGTGTTAAGAAATAATTAACATATTAATCATGTGGGCAAATTACTAGAGGTGCCTCTCTAAAGAGGTGTCTCTTCGCTAAAAGTGCATCTCCTTAGATGTGCCTCTTCACTATAGATGTCTTTTGGAGACATCCATTCATGTACTATATATAGGAGTCAATCCGCACTTGTAAACACAATTGAAAAATTAATAAAGCTTCGAAATGATGTTCTTTTGTCTCTCTACTTTACGTTCTTGATTGGATTAGTGCTACGACATTTTCTTTTCAAACATAATTCTCTCTTAATTTGTTTTTCATCTCACCTTATTTATACCTGCTATTCGTGCGATACTTATTAAATTGAACTTAATGGGATCATGCTGAAATTTAATGTAAGAACCAGAGAAAAGACATCATTACAGGAGATAAACAATACGCAACTTCATAAAGATAATATCATAAAGGCACACTAGGGTAGCAATTAAACATTAAAAAAAAGATCTTAACATTTTTTTTTGAGAGAGATGCAGGGGAACTGTCGTTCTATTTAATTGATCAGCAGGAGAAAATAAAATAAAAAGCTCGTGCAAACCGCAGCGCTCCACTGCAATTCTGGCCAAAGCAAGACACACCTCCGGCCACCGCCGGAAACACAATCTATAGGGGAGAGAGAAAGGGATGCAGCCCCACCACTGCCACCTAGGCCAAAGGCCGAACAAAGAGAGATACAAAAGAGGAAGAAGGGAAAATACCACCAACACTCACACAGCAACAAACAACTCCTAGAGCAACAGACCTAGCGGAAACCCAAAGCGCAAAACAACGACCACGACGCCTCCAACGAGGTAGCGACGGGGAGAACCCGCAGCCGTCGCAAAACCTCTAGGGTTTTCACCCAGAGTAGAAGAAGGTCGAATAGGTGATGCCACCAACAGGGAACGACACCAAAGTTGACGCCAGCACCAGCCCAAAAGGGCGAGGTTTTCGCTCAAGACCCGCCCTACTAGCGCAGAAGCCAAAGGCCGCCGAAGGTAGAAAACACAGGTAGAACTGAGTCGCCGATCAAAGACGCAGAGCCAAAAAACGCTAACGAACGCCGCCACCTGAAGCGGAGGACGCCGCCCACGCCACTGGACACCTCGGAGAAAGGGAGGGTCAAGCCGACGAGGATGGGACCGGGTAAAGAGGCAGAGAACGGTGACGTTGTTGGAGAAAAGGTCGCCAGCCAAAGCCATAGGAGAGGGGCCACCACGCCTGGTGGCCAGCGCACGGGAAGCGAAGAAGACCGGCCGCCGCGCCACCCAGGCGGCACAAGCCGAACCCTGCCACTAACTCGGAAGACGCCAACCTACACCACCGAGCACCTCGCAGGAAGGGAAGGTAGGGTGGACGAGGACGGGACCAGGCTAGAAACAGGGGTCGATGTGTCGTTGAGGACGGGCGACGGCCCACCAAGCCACCACGGGAGGAGCAGAGAAGACGTCAAGCACACGCCCCTGGAGCCCACCTGTTCCGTCCGCTCCAGTCAGCTACCGAAGTGAGCCCCCTCCCAAAGCGGCCTCCACCGAGATAGGCTAAGGGGGAGGGGAAGAAGGAGAAGAAGCCGGTGCCGAGCTCCGTAGATCTACGAGGCCACCGGTCCCACGACCCTGGAATACACCCACTCCGACCGTTCCAGCCAACACACCGCCAGATCCGAGCCTTCCGCTCGCAAATCCGGCCTCACACAGAGCGGTCCCCCTCGGACAGCCTCCGCCAAGACAGGCCAAGGAGGAGGGGAAGAAGGAAGAAGGGAGAAAGAAGAGGGAAAGCCGAAGTCAAGCTCCACCACCACTGCGCGCGAAGGTGCGAACGAAGAAGGAAAGCACGCGCCATGTTGCCGCCGCACATGGAGGGGAAGGCCGGGCGCCGCGCCCAGAGGAGAAGAGAGGGAGTCGCCGCCACGCCTAGGCCCGAAGGGGAGGTCGTCGACCGTCGGCAACTTCCGCAGCCCACCACCAAGCCACTAGCTCACTTCCGCAGACTCCGAGAGTGCGCCATCGCAAGCCAACCCTCGGGTACGGGGCCACTCGCCACCGGACTCAAGAGCTGCCTATTTTGGGTATGAGGCGGAAGAACCGCCGCCTCGCCGAGGGCCGAAGGAAGAAGGCCGCCGGCTGTGTTCAGATCAAGAGCGAGGTGCCCGAGGCATGCCGGCCATAGGCGCCTCCTCCCGCACCGTGCCAAGGTGGAGGTCGTGGCCGCCACCGCACCGAGGGGGATGGACGCTGCTGCGCGTCATCAGATCCGACAGAAGGAGGGGGAACCGCCCCGAACCGCCACGCCTAGGCGACGGCCATGGCCGCGCCGCCGCCTAGGCCGCGCCGACGCACGGCGTGCCAACTCGACCGCACTGCTGCAGCCGTCGCTCCGAGCCAGGCTAGAGCACGCCGCTGGCTGGGCTGGGGGTAGCTTCCCGCAAGAGCACCAGCCAACAAGAGAGACAAAAGGAAGGAGAGGAAGGAGGAGGGAAGAAGACGAGAGGGAGATTAGTGCGGCCGCCGCTGCCGCCGGCGCTAGGGTTGTGGAGAGGTGGGCTGGGAGTTGGGTCGCCCCCGACCCGCCTTGGGAGGAGCGACGCAAGGGCCGGGCCTGTGTATAGATCCTCAACATGAAATCGACTAAAACAAAAAAGGATCCTCCATATTAAATTACATAATCAAACATTAAATTTAAGATGTTTCACATCTAATCAACTAAGACATGGCACCGGGTGCAAGGCTCTATAACGTTTAATCTCACCGTGGAGGAAATTTTCCTCACGATATGATTTCTAATGGTCAAGACTGCTTTACGAGCTTCCATGATCTCATGCCTATCCCTGAAGCTGCATTTACGAGTTTTGTCCACAGAACATATATAGCCTGTACCTATTACAGGCCCCCATAAAGTGTCTAATGTAAGATACTCAAGTGATGTTGTGTTCTGAATAATATGACATGCTAGCTCAAGCATGCTCTTAGCAGAGGAGAAGCCAAAAATCATCACATTCTTCAAGTTTCCATGACATTTTGATATCTGCCTTAGATGTGAGGGATCTCCAACATCTGAATCATGATTCGTACAAGTTGGTGTCACCTGCATATGACTGACATTAATGTCCTAGTCCTCTAATAATCACATACAAACCAAGATACTTGTAATAATGGAACAAAGAGATTGTAGATATTTTTGCAAGATAAAAAAGGTAACTTACTTTCATGATGAAAGTCTCCAAGACAGGACAAGCATCTAGAAAAGAAACTAGAGAAAAGTAATCATATGCAGGGGTGACAGGTCGACGTCTGTCATCAAGGTGAATGGACAAATACTTGAGGCAGAGAAATTTGACAGGAACAGCTGGTGTATTGACTTGCTGCATAAATGCCTTGCATTAGATTAATATAATAATATCCCAAGGATATCTAATAATCTCGAGTTTCAGAATATACCTCACCAGCCGACTTTATGGTAAGAGCATTAAGGTTTGGCACAATGGATGGAAGCTTGGTACAGGCATAGTGAATCGTGGAAGGTATTAATTCCATTTCCATGTTCTTCACATGCAAATAATCTCCAAAGGAAGGTGAAACTCGGGCAAAAGAACCAAAGTAAAAATTGAAAAGATTTGGAGCTTTGCACTCTATCAGTTTAAGTTGTCTGCATCCTGACACTTTCAGGTAGCTGAGATGCTGTAGCATGGAAGGTATTTTCAGGCAAACGATCTCAAAGCAACCCCTGACTGTCAACTGCTGCAAAGCAGAGGAATTGAAAAGGAGGCATTCTAACTCGTCGCCTGTTATACTCACCAAAAACAGATACAGCCTTCTCAAGCAACCAAATTCGACCGTTGGACGAAAGACACAATTACTGAGGTAAAGGTACTGAATTGTGTTTCCACTCCAGTCAAATAAACGTGGGCATGGGAAATTGTGCTGTACAGTTGTGTCAATAATGAGTTCCTCAACCCCTGTTTTAATTGCAAGCTGAAGCCATCTATCAAGATGTCTATCAAGATGACTATCAAGATGTTTATCATGATGACTGTCAAGATGTCTATTCAAATAGTGGTCCACAGGAGGATGGAAGTGAAAACCGAATGTCTTCACGCCAATGCCTGAATGTTTTTTCAGGATGTGATCAACTTTGTCGATGAATTCCTTCGGACATGCTGTCTCATTCAGGCCTAGAGTTTTGTTGCTGAAGAAGAGGCTGGGACGACATCTCCAGGAACATAAAAATGTGCGAGACACACAGGCAGCACGGGCCGCATCTTGCAGTGTCAATAAGGAATGTATAAGGCACCAGATTTCCTGCATACAAAAACATAGAAGAAAACCTCAACAACAATAATGTATAAGCAAGTGACTCAACCTGCCACAATAAGCATAGACGATGTCCGCTAGATCCAGGCCACATAATTGACAGATGTGGACCACATAATTGACAGTAAGAGAAACACAAACCACTACTGGTAAGGGATAAATCTCTACAATGTAGATGTTTACTCCTTATGATGAAGTTACCAGGTGACACACAAAGCAATTTTTTTGCTAGGGTGGTAAAACTGCGGTAGTTATTTGGAACAGAACAAAGCTACTAATGCAGTAGGGCTGCGGGAGATTGTAGGATTGAAGATCACAATTTTTTATTCAGCAAGCATACATAAATCCAAAAATTTGTGAAGCTAGAGTAAGTCATAGTAATATTTTTACTTAGATCATGTTACGACATACCTCTGGAAGATCTGGTCCTGAATATCTCATCTTGTTGCCACCACCATGAGAGTTACCATTTTGTTGGCATGCTGACACTTTTCTTTTAGAAACTGAAGCAATCATGACGTTATGGATAAAACAGATATCATTGTAGGAAACAAAAAACCAAGCACACAAACACACATGTAAGACACACAACATTTATAGGCTGTTTGGTTAGCTGCATTTACAGAGATTTGCATCTACAAATGCAGAATCTTGCTTTTTTCTACTAAACACTCAACCAAACACTGTCTCTGCATCTGCACATCCCGTATCTCACCAGCCTGGCTGAGTCGGACGGGTCAGGCTCATGACAGAAGGCAACCAAACAGCCTATTAGATATTCAGCTTTTGCACAAGAACTACGACATACAAAAACCCAAGCTGCTCCAATCTAGGAGGAAGCACTAAAATTGAAAATATTCATTTCTGGAAAAAAAAAAAACTATCTCCTCAAATCCCCTCGTTTTTGAGATTCCTTTCCTTTGTCAACTGCTATAGGTCTCCTACAGATTTTCATCTCCGACCTTACAGTCTAAACAAGGCAAGGCAGTCTAGTCCAACCTCTGCATGCTACCAGAATACCAGATGGTGCCTCTCAAGTCCAGTGGCAGATCCACCGCCCGGGCTCCCGTGAATGTTCAAGGGATTTAGGGTTCATCATCTAAATAGAAAAAACTAAATTATATGTATTGAAAAAACACAAACTATTCCGTCGAATTCGGATCAAATCCGAGATCACACGACAGGGTAGGGGTGAGGGTGGGCGTTCGGTATCGTCCGTATATTCGGTTCGGTATTATGAATATTCAAAAAGTTTGGTATTTAGAAAATGGATGCCGAAATTATGCCTAAAAAAATAGCTACCGATACCAAACCATACCAAAAATACCGAATTAATTCGGTATGGTATTTTCGGTAGATCGAGGAAAGAAACGATTAGTTACCCGCACACATTGCAGATCTATGCGGAGAGGACGCCGCGCCGGTCGTGGGCCTCGGGGGACGCCGCGTCATGGGAGGTCGCGCCGGGGGACGCTGGTCGGCGGGGGTGGCCGTGCGCGGTCGCCGGGGCCTAGGGAACGTCGCGCTAGGGGGACACCGCCGCGCCTGCCGTTGGGGGAAGCCGTGCGGGGGACGGTGGTCGCCGGGGGACGCCACGCCGGCGAGAGGGACACCGGTCTGGGTGGTAGGCGGGGCGGCGGGGGCGCGGGTTGGCAGGTGCGTGGCGCTGGCGCCGTGGCGGCTAGGTCACGAGGCGGGGCGTGGGCAGGGGATTTTGATTTAAATCTCTAGGATTAACATGTACAGAACTGCAACGGCTAACTAGTACCAAGTACAACAAAACAGAAGAATTTCTGCGATACCTAGAATTACCGGGACTATAATGGAGATTTACCATAGAAAACAATCATGCCTTGGTTTCCTTCCGGAACTAAAGTAAGACTTCTGAACTATTTGCACTGTGCCAAACTTTAGGCCTTAGGGTCACTGCTACATTACCATGCCACTTTACCAAAACCGGGCCTGACGGTGACAACTCCAACGCCATCTACAAGGTGCACCCGGGGAAGCTAAAGCAGAGCCAAAGTGACCGTAGTCGGCGATGAAGAACACATCAGGTTGGTTGTGCGTGACTGCGTGTGCATGGCTTAGGGTTTCCAAACCTTAACCGTCACCTACTACTCACAGGTGGGCCGAGCCACAGCCGCCGCCATCTAGCTGCCTTGATCAGGACACAGGTGTGTGGGTCGATATTGCAACTGCCACCGTCGTTGCTGGCGCGTGCAAGCATGCGCGAGTACGAGCAGGTGTAGTCGAAAAAACCTAACCCTATATAGGGCGAGTAGTCGGACTTGGATGATGCATGCACGGGCGCAAGGCGCGGGCGCGGACGTTAGGGTAAACTCCGACCCTAGCCACCGCTATCGCTGTCACAGCGCCGGCGCGGGGCGCCGCCTCCGCCGCCGCGTGCGTGGGCGTGGACGGCACCACACGAGCCGCCGAACTCTATCCGGTGGATCATCGGACGCAGTACGGTACTGATCACCGAACACGGTCCGATCACTACCGGATGCAGCCCGATCAAGCTCAAAAGAAAAGCCGAAAAAACCGCCGGACGTTGTCCGGTGTCTCATCGGACACAGTCTGATGCCCACCGAACGCAGTCCGATTAAGGTCAGTTTGTTTGAGCAGCAACTTCTTTAAAAGCTGCTTCTGGGAAAAGTCACCCTTAATTAGCTTCTTAGATCATCATACAAATGTGGCTTTTGGAGGCTTTTGGCTTATTAGAAGGAGGTTTCAAAAGCTAACTGTTTGTTTGAGTTTCTAACTTCTGAGGCTAAAAGTTGTCTAGAATATCAAACAAACAGACCGGCCTAAGCTCAAAAGGCCGAGCCGGGCGTCAACGTTGCCGTGCCTCGAGCTAGTACAAAACGGGCTAGCCCGGCTCGATCAACTTTGCAGGTCGTGCCAAGACCACTAAAAGCAAGGCCCAACATGATCCAAAAACACGTCGGTCCGCCCGAGCACGACAAGTGTTAAAACAACAAGCTAAATAATTTTTTATAAATTCATGCATTGCTCAAATGAAAAAGTTATCTTCATTAAAAATCTGTGTTTCAAATTTTTCTACAACTTTTATGTAAAACAAGAACTCATACAAGCAAGATTTCGAAAATAGGGAATTACCGGGGAGGGTGCCATCGGTTCTAAAGCAGGCAACGTGGTAAGTAACTTTTATAAATTTATACATTGCTCAAATAAAAAAAATGTCTACATTAAAAAAGTGATTTTAAATTCTTTACAACTTTTATATAAAACACAAAATCACTAGAGCAACAGAAGATATAAAAAAACAGAGCCAAGTCGAGCTTCCCATTGTGCTTAGTTTCTAGACCTCAACTGCGTTGGTCCATTCCATTTGATTTCGTGCCGAATTGTGCTTCAGGCCGTCTTTTTCGACCATGCTAAGAGCATGTACAATGCTCGAACTCAGCTATCTTTAGGCTGTCTCTAAAATCTGCCATGTCATATTTTTACTGAGGTGGATGAGAGAGAAACAAGAGAGAGAGGAGAGCCGGCGCTCTACCAAGCGACAGCGCCAGACGACGCTAGCAGGCTGGCCATTTTATTTTCCTGCCACATGCATGCAGCACGGCCATGCAACCTTCTTTTACTAATCTTTTATTTGCTATATCTTCTTATTAATATATCTGATTATCAAACCGATTTCAAAAATGGATTTCTTACATTTTTTGAACAAAACTATACCACACTTGACATATAAATTTCAAAAAAAAAAAATTAAAATTTTTTTGATTATCTTTTATTTGTTTTAAATTTATATCTTCTTAATAACCACAGTCTTTAAATTTCATACAACTATTAAATGATTGTGCAGACAGCCCATTGTATGCACTGTCTATATAGCCGTCTTTAGATGATATGACAATGCTTTAGCGATATCTGTCTATAGCATTGTACATGCTAGAGACAGCTGCTATCTCTAAAACATTGCCATGTTACCTAGAGACAACTCTCTACATGATGCATACAATGGGTTGTCTCTAGAGTTGTCTGTATGCTCATTTAATGTTGCATGGGGATTAAAATCTGTGGTGATCAAGTGTGCTTGTCATATTTGTAGCCTAAATTTTTCCACTTTATTGTTATAACTAAATTTTGATATATGATATATTGAATATATATATAAAAAAATTAACGTGATGTAAAACCAGGTCATAAAACATAAATGCTATAGCACATTGCAGGATAATAGCAGTAAAATTTTATTGCCTGAAGAGTACCATATAAATTGAACACAACACAAACTATGACCACGAATATCAATGGATTGAAACCACCAGTTCATCATCTAGTGACATTGTAAATCAAATTACATTGCATATAGAATCGTGCTGTGATATCCACATCTTAGGAAGCTTTGTTAACAGCAGGGTTCCTACTGATCATTGGCTTGCCGTTGAACACATAACCATGTACTAGATTCTGCAAAACCATGATCAGAACCATTTAGCTAGTACACAATTGGCTGTCTCATTGTGAAACATTACAAACTATCATATTCAGTTATTGCAAACCTGAAAACTGAAACTAATATTGGGATCCCAATGTAATTAGCCAATTGAGATACTAACTGAAGGAATATTGCTGATCTGAGGTGTATAAATATCAGACAGTAACTATAGACAGTAGCCATATCAGTAACTATAGACAATAACCATATCAGTAACTATAGACAGTAACCATAGCGCATTTCTTATAAAATTGATTATGATCGATAGATAGCAGGCATCTCCCCACTGATTTTCCTCATTTGCTTGTTGTCAGACACTGAAGGCTGATTATTGATGGCAGCCATGCGAAATTCAGCTGCACTTTGCAAGAACTTTGACAAGGTAGGGAGGTTCTGAATAGATTAACACTGGTTCAAAATTCAGGTAAGCAGCTATACAAGACCAACTGAACAGATTTGACTAGACAAAAAAAACTGAATAGGCTAGAGCAGCCCGTCCTTATCTCCAAACAAACTACCATGACTTCTTTCACAATTTCATCATATCGAGCCTTTGAGTACTTGGGTGTAGTGGCATCCATCTACAAAACACACAGGAGCATTAGATGAGTTGAATAGACCAAGTTAATCATACATATATACAGGAATAGAAAAAAAGAGATGCATGCACACTTGCAATCTAAAAAATACTGCACCAAAAGAAGCACTAGCATGCTATCTCAAAGCATTATAAATACAACATGAATAAACCAGAAAAGACAACATACTGCATTTTTTGATCCAAAGTGCACAGCTTAATCTTCAGGAAAAAGTCGCTTCCTCAAACATCTAAGTGCAGCCAAATGCTCTTCTTTCTCTTCAGCAGAGTACCCTTCGGTGTCTCTTGAGAGGAGAGAATTGTATGCCTCCACCATCTTAGATTCCTTGCTCTCAACTGCTGCAAGATAGTTGAGTCTTGATGCTTCAAACTTCTCTGTTGACAATTTCTGCTGTACCTCCAATGCTTTTAAGCGATTTGCATGAGCTTCAGCTTGGACTTGGCTATATTTTTCAAGCTGTTCAACATCTATTGCACTTCCCTTTGACTTTCCATCTTTTTAGCATCAAATGCCATTTTTTTGCTTTCTTTTGCCCCATAGGTCGCGGGAGTTCATGGACATCTTCATCCTCTATCTCAGTTGGGCTTCCTTCAGCCTGATTGGACTTTCTTTTACGTGCTTTCTTCAGCTCATTGTTATAAGTAATCCACTTTGCCTCCCCTCTAACAGCATACCACACATCCATTAACACGAAGTGTCCCAAGTTCAAACTTTTGTTGTCGTCCTCATAAAACTTATGTGCCTTATCAATCCACATCTGATCTGAATGACCACTAGTACAAATTCTGCGAGCCTTCAACCAAGCACTATGAAAAAGGTCAGTCCATTTATTGATCTTGTGCCAACGGTCCTTTGCTTACTTCTGATTTCTAATTCTATGTTTTGGGGTCGTCGTGTTGTATGTGTTAACAACATCACCCCAGTATTGCTCGTTCCTCCTATCTGCTCCATTAACTGGATCCATTGAATTCTTCAACCAAGCAATCATCTATAAACGTAAAGCAAAACATCATTTGGCTAAAAGTGAGTGACAACTACGTACGAAAATGAGTAACAATCAAGTAAGACTCACCAGCCTAACGTCTTCTTCCTGAGTCCAAAGGTAAAAAGTGAAAAAAATTACATGCCATGGTCCCCATGATACTAGACACCGCGTGCACATCAACCTTTCTTCTTTCTAAATATTGTTCTGATCATATCCGCATCAATCAGTCACAGCAATATCATAGAGCAATTAGGCAGTATAATCTGCTTTAGTTTCAATTAGGCAATTGCTTTACTTTCAATCAGTGGGGTTGACTTTCAAATACTAGGAAGAAAAAAGACTAGAGAAGCAGGGATGTAGGCCTTACAGATCCATGGAAGCCATGCACACACACTTTCTATGTGATGATGGGCTAGCTAGGCTAACCTGCTCTGCTCATGAAGTGAGATTTGATAATGCTGCCACTGGCACTGACATGAATGTTCATGTTCTTGCTGCACATCAATGATCAATCCGTTGCACATGATTTATCCCTTCTCTGAACGATGCAAGCTAATTAAGCCCAGGAAGCCCCCATTTGGCCTAGCTTTGGATTTCAAACCCTCAACAACATGGATACTACAAACAAATTTATAGTTCAAATATGCAGACAAAGAAATTTCTGTTTGTTTCAAAGGTAATCCAGCTTGACAGCTAAATAAAGGCAATAATAATTGAAAATTTCACTAAGCACCAAATGTGCGTCAATCAAATGTATTTTTTGGTGAAAGGGAAGAAAGCAAAGCAATAATGGATGACAGTTAAGCTGCACAAGTGGGAGTGTCTGATATCAAGCCAAACGAACACCTCATGGGCATTATGACGAACACCTCACATGCATGAACAAAACGATATACGTACTGATCAGTGCCTGTGCCTCCACTTCTATGGTAAAGAGGAATGCATACAATGAATCACTTACCATGCTGCCGGATCCGATGCCTGACTCCGCATCCATGGAGGAGATGTCGGTGAAGACACTCCATGTCCGCCCGTGAAGCTGGGAATGCCGGTGAAGCCATGGCTGACGTCGTGAACGGGGGCGACCTTGGAGGGAGCCACTGCCGCGGCGGCGGCCTTTCGCTTCAATCCCAACGCCGTGCCCGTCCGCTGGCGGCCCTCCCCCGTGCCCGCCTCCATGGCATGTCGCTGGCGCGCCACCGCTGCCGCCTTCCCCATAGCCCCCACGCCGGTCGTCTTGGTCGCCGCCGGCGCCGCCTGGCCCGCCTGCTTCCGGGCCGCCGCCGCATCTAGGAGCTCTTGCGCCGCCGCCGCATCTAGCACAAATGGCGCCGCCGCCGCCGCATCCTTCCTTCCCTGCGCAGCCAATGGATCCATAGCGAGTTTGGTTTGGAGAAGCCACTGGACTGGAGGGGATTTGTGAACGAGGGATTGGAGAAAATGGCGCGAAATTGCAGCGCGGTGGGGAAACAATCGCGCCAAAAAATCACACCGCGCCACACCAAATCACCTTGGGGTCATCGACGAGTCGCAGCCGTGCCATACAATGGGAGCTTTGCCGTCGCCAACCCCTGGGAGCACGAGCCGTCGCCGTCGCCTCGCGAGACGACGGGGGCAGGCTCTCCCTTCATTTAATCGCTCCCACGTCGGATGATTTTGGTGAGGTGGCAGTATAAAGACGGCAAAATAAATGCCGCTGTACATGCCCTAAATCTCATACGACTACCATTCATTGAGGATGGTACGTGAAAATTTTAGTACCATGTAAAAAATAGGGAAAATTAATTTGGTGACACTGAAAGGTGACTCCGTTCACTTTTAGCACTGAAAAAGGGTGGTGCAATTTTCTAACACTGAAGTTACTCCCCGTTACCTTAAAATGGCATGTCGTGACGGGAGGTGTTAACAGTGCCGTCAAAACCGCAGCAAGTACCGATTCGGGTGGGAAAAAAGGAAAAAAAGCCTCTCTCTTCCCCCTCGGTTCTCTCTCTCTCTCCCAGGCACAGGCGCAAGGGGCGGCCGGCGCGCCGCCCTGTCTCCTCCGCGTGACCTCACCGGCCGGCGCCGCCGCCCCGGCCTTCTCCTCCTCCACGGCGCGCTGCCCCGGCCCTCCTTCTCCTCCTCCACGGCGCGCTGCCCCGGCCCTCCTTCTCCTCCTCCACGGCGCGCTGCGTTCGGCTCCTCCACCGCGCCGCCGTCCTCCGCGGTCAGCGCCGACCCGACCTCCTCAACGCCGGCGTCGCCTCGCCTCGTCCGAGCCCGGCGACTGCGCCACCCCGAGATACTGATGGCAAACTTGATGTTACGTCCGAATAGATATATTTAATGGGACACAAGGAAGGAGAAGTGGCTGGGGATGGGGTCCTTCGATTTCCTCATATTAGGAGAAGTCTCTGGCCTTTGATTTCTTGTTTTGCAAAACTGAAGGATCCAGTGGGCAGCAGTGACAGCTCAAGTTAGGATTTCCTCATATTTATGTATGTCCATTTGAGCTCATGTCTGAAACGATCAAGTTTTTGGATGAAGTTACTGTATAAACCTTGGCATATTGTAAGGATTGCTTGTAGTCTTGAGCAGATTTGATGCAGTTTTTTCTATAAAAACTTGATCTATTACCTGACCTGAAACAAACCTTGTGTGTTTGTACTGTTTAAAATTTCTGAAATACATGAAGGGGAATAATGCTAGCATTTTGCTGCATCTATGTGTGTGAAAGATTGTATTGTTTTTAAAATTCTAAAGCAACTATTGCCAATGTGCTCTTCATCAAGAATCTGCATCTATGGCTTGAGTGTTTGTTCAGGAGTAAGGGAGTGCAGAATTCAGAACAACAGATCAACATTTGAGAAATACTACAACTGCGAGTTATTGTAATTGTCCTGAGCTTTTTGTCATCAGAAGCTTTTTGTCATCAGAAATACTACAACTGCGATATTTGCACTTTGCAGTACAGAAGAAGTACATATGGCAAAATGGCATGGCGTATAAGAGGCTACAATGTTGACCTGAAAGCAATTGAAAATTCTTCGTTCTTGCATGTGTTTGGATAATGCAAAACGGATCAGAAGCTTGGCCTCCAGGCAATTAATACAATTCAAAACAGGAGCACAGGACGCACGAGACTTCAAATTCAAACAGGAGCACATGATGCATGTCGTCGTCGTCTATATAAGCGACCTCACCGTGGAACTCCAAAAGCCCAAACACGCTGTCTTTACTCACGTCTGTTTGATAACCTTCGTCGACACGAGCTCGTCAACACGGGGCGGCGCAGATGCAAAAAGACGTCTCTTGCTCCACATCGGATCTCGGGGTGGCGCAGTCGCCGGGCGCGGACGAGGCGAGGCGACGCCGGCGTTGAGGAGGTCGGGTCGGCGCTGACCGCGGAGGACGGCGGCGCGGTGGAGGAGCCGAACGCAGCGCGCCGTGGAGGAGGAGAAGGAGGGCCGGGGCAGCGCGCCGTGGAGGAGGAGAAGGAGGGCCGGGGCAACGCGCCGTGGAGGAGGAGAAGGCCGGGGCGGCGGCGCCGGCCGGTGAGGTCACGCGGAGGAGACAAGGCGGCGCGCCGGCCGCCCCTTGCGCCTGTGCCTAGGAGAGAGAGAGAGAACCGAGGGGGAAGAGAGAGGCTTTTTTTTTTCTTTTTTTTCCCACCCGAATCGGTACCTTATGCGGTTTTGACGGCACTGTTAACACCTCCCGTCACGGCATGCCAGTTTGAGGTAACGGGGAGTAACTTCAGTGCTAGAAAATTGCGCCACCCTTTTTCAGTGCTAGAAAGTGAACGGAGTCACCTTTCAGTGTCACCAGATTAATTTTCCCAAAAACATTAGTTAAAAAAAGCTAGAACCTTGTAAAAATCCTGGGAAAATTTCTGTGCCTGGGAGAGAGAGAGAGAACCGAGGGGGAAGAGAGAGGCTTCTTTTCCTTTTTTTTCCCACCTGAATCGGTACCTTGACGTGGTTTTGACGGCACTGTTAACACCTCCCGTCACGACATGCCAGTTTAAGGTAACGGGGAGTAACTTCAGTGCTAGAAAATTGCCCCACCCTTTTTCAGTGCTAGAAAGTGAACGGAGTCACCTTTCAGTGTCACCAGATTAATTTTCCCTAAAAAATAAGAGGAAATAAACACCGCAGCTCTTTCCCTCCCACTCCTGTTTTTCGCGATGTCTGACCGCTCTTCCATATCGTGCATGTCTACAAACCCTAGAAAACCGATCTGATGAGTTGTGATGAGACGGTGAGGGAGTCTCTCCGTTTCTTGGTGTTGCGTGTCTCTAGGCTGTTGGAATATGTTAGATGCCGTACAATATGTTGCACACGTAACCCCCCTGATTACCCGTGCATTATTGCTATTAATGGCCTGCTAATTCAACGTCTGGCCTGTCCCCACTCTAGGCTATATATTGTATCCTGTACTCCTCCTTTGGGTTATCAAAAGATCAATTCCCTTCACCTTTCTACGTGGTATCAGAGCAGGCTTTTCTGCCCCTATACTTCCGCAAACCCTGAAATACTTCGGCAAACCCTAAACCACCCCTCCGATCTCCATAACCAACTCCAACGAGATGTCCACCGGTGAGAGCGTAGGTATCTCTACCTCAGATTTGGTTGTTGTCGTCTTCTCTGCGCCTCCTACCGCAACACACGACAACACCACTAATCTCGCACGGGTTGTCGCCACCATCGCCGCCCTACCTTTGGAGGAACGGACGACCATCCTCTCTCTTGTCGGCGACACCTCTACACACACCAACCCTGATGGCGGCAGCGGCTACACCACCACCGGCCACATCGGCATCCACGAAATTGGGATTGGCACTCACCTCAATGGCGGTGGACGCAGCGCCCTCGGTCCCTTCTCCACTGGCAGCGACCTTGGCGGCGGCACCCCTTTCACCCCCTTCACTGGCACGCCTATTCCCTCTCAAGGCGGGCATGCCGGCTTCACCCTCTACTCCAACACAGGAGGGCTCGTCGCCGGCCATAGGAACCTCCCCATGTCCATCCCAGGAGGCATCTCCGGCCCCTTCTCAGCTGGCAGCCCGGGCGGCGCCCCCCGCCCCTTCTTCACTAGCAACGCGGGCCACCACGGCGGCCGCGGCGACCTTGCCGGCCTCTTCCCCAACGCGGGCCACGCAGGCCTCTTCCTCAACACGCGCAGCCTCAACCGCGCACCCGGCGGCGGCGTCTTCTCCGACACCGACACGCACTCGGGTGGCGTCCCCTCTGCCTTGATGGGCATTGGCGTCTGCGGGGGTGGAACCCTAGTTCCCCCCGCAGCGCTCTCTTCCCAGGCCGGCTTAGGTCATGCCTATTTGGGCCAGTCCTTGGGCCCGCATGGTTCCTATGATTCTTTCGGCCCCTTTACCACTAGCCAAGCCGATTTGGGCCACCACAGAATCATTGTCCAGCACAGTACGCCCTTCAACGTCAATGGTGGTGGGACCGGGCCCGGTAGGGGCAACTATACCGCTCTGTATGCCACTGGCTTTGCCGCTACCATAGCAGCTGCATACGCTCCTCCTAGCGACTCAGATACGATTGTTGTGCTGCATACGCAGGCTATCAGTGTCATGAACATCGGCTCCCTGGTGCCCGTTGTTCTTGACCTTGCCAACTCCAACTACTACAATTGGCGGGGTCTCTTTCTGGTGGCTCTCAGTCGGTTCGCGCTGGCCAATCACGTGTTTTTTTCGGTCGAGCTCCCACACGACCCTTACTAGGCCCGCATGGACTGTGTCGTCCTCTCCTGGCTCTACGGTCGCATCTCTAGCGATCTGCTCGACGGTGTCATGAGGACACCACTGCTCGCTCCGTGTGGGTGGCGCTCGAGCACCAGTTCCTCTGCAACCAGGAGACTTGGGCCCTTTACATTGAGGCCCAGCTTCACTCCTTCGTCCAGGGTGACCTCTCCATCATCGACTACTGCAACCACATGAAGGGTCTGGCAGACAAACTTGGGGACCTTGGCGAGCCGGTCAGCAACCGCACGCTAGTTCTCCAAGTGCTCAACGGTCTGTGCCAGTTCGGGACTGTGCAAGCCATTATCTGCAACACCACACCCTTCCCGACATATATGAAGACTCGGGACAAGCTCCTGATTGAGGAACTCACTCAGTCTCCTGCTTCGAGTGGTTCCTCTATCGTCCTCGTTGCCACCACCCCTTCCAGCAGCAGTCGCACGTCGTCTGGTGGTTCCTCCTCCAGTGCTCCCCGGACCACCAACAACGGTTGCAGTAACAATAACCGCAGTTGTCATTGTGGTGGACGTAACAGCAGCGATGGCGTTGGCGGTCATCCTCCCACGTCTGGTGATGGGGGTGTCCCTCGCTCGACTCCCACCGACGGTGGGGGTTCTACTATCACTCACTTCAACCCCTGGACCGGCACAGTCCAATTGTGGCCCCATTAGAGTCAAGGGATTCTCGGACAGCCTCCGGTGGCACCTCGCTAGGCTTCGCATGCCCTGGCCACCACGGTTGCACTCGGTGCAGCCACCCCTCCTCAGACTCCATGCGCACCCACTGATAGGCGTGTTGACTACAACAGCTTCTCCAGGAACTTCAGTGTCCCTTTCATCGAGCCACCGTCGTCTACTGTGACAACGTCAGTGCAACGCAGTCTACTCCTCCACCAACCCGGTGCGGCACCCCAGTACCAAGCATGTCGAGATCGACCTGCACTTTGTAGAATATGCCGCACGCGTAATCCCTGTGATTACGCATGCATTATTGCCATTACTGGCCTGCCGATTCTACGTCTGGCTTGTTCCCCTCCAGGCTATATATTGTACCTTGTACTCCTTTGGGTAATCGAAAGATCAATTCCCTTCTCTACCTTTCTACACAGACTCCATCCCATGTGTCGGCGTGACACCGACGCGTTCGGGAGTAGTGTCTCCGAAACCACGTCCCATTAAAGAACCTACACATGTTGGGGGTTATTAGGTTCTTGGGTAGCGCTCATTGCTATAGCTCGATGCTTCCAATTCACTACCTATGACGAAACCCGACACGACATCAACCATTGTCGAAGCAGTCTGCTATAAGCCACGATTTACAGATCTTTCACACATATGAGAGATATGTGCAAACTGTGTTTGATCATGTTGATATTCATAATCCGTGATATACCTATTATTTGCGCTATGTTATTTATGGTTGTTTTAGGAACTAAATACATCATTAAAGTGCATAATATTCTAACCGAGTCTTGTTTGAAACATTTTTGGAGTTTGTTAGCACGCACCAATGAACCCCATGAGGAGATTAGACAGTTTGGTTAATCTGAATCTATGATCTCCATAAAGGGTGCCATACAAAAAGAATAAGGAATTTATCAATCCCGTGTTCCGAAGATTGTGATTCTTCAAAATTTGAATTTGAAAAATTCAATTTTCAAATTTGATTTCTTGTTTTTGAATTGGAATTTTGGATCGAATCATTCAAAATTTGATTTTGTCGATCTCTCATATCAGAGATTGAGATTCTCCCACTATTAAATTTGAAAATTTGGAATTTCAAAATTGATTTTTAGTTTTTGAATATTATTTTTGGATCAAACTGTTCAAATTTTGAATTTGAAAATTTTTTATTTCTAATTTGATTTCCATAATTTGAAGTGTAGGGGCTGTTTGGATTGTTGCCCTTGGTTGCCATGCCAATCGTTGGCTCGCTTGGTGATTTGGAAACAGTTTGGTTCACAACCATTCGTTGGCTTGCCAACGCAAAAAGTTGCCGTGCCAAAATTTTTCTACGCAGCGTGAGCCATTGGCGCGGGCGGCCGAATCGGCCGCCCGTGCCTTTGCGCCGACGCACCAACGCTCGCGAGCCCCACGGACAGGGTCACAGCGTGCTCAACGACTAGTAGCTAGCTTGCGATTCATTTTCATTTGATTTGATTTTCTCATTTTCGTATATATTTCAAACAACGTCCAAATTTCATGAAATAAATTTTATAATTCATATAAAATCATAATCAACCCATTTTTATAATTTTATAATTTTTTAATCTTTTTTGTAATTTAAAATTTTTTAAATACCTTTTCTATTTCAAACGGTGTCCAAATTGCATCAAACAAATTTTATAGTTCATATAAAATCATAATCAACCTATTTATATAATTTTTAAAATTTTTTATATTT